>JABCKB010000238.1:0-55534 GCA_013184455.1 Fusarium continuum
AGCTAGTTCTTGCGGCCCGTATTATCTCTAGCCCGTCTATAAACCAGCTTAAACTTAATATGTACAAGTTGATGAGATACTACCCAGGTGCCGATGCTGGGGAGACTCGTCACCGGAACATTCGTCCAGGGGATTGATAAACCCATTCTGAGGGACTCTTGGCGCGTCTACGGCTCTTTGATGGAAGTGATTAGCTCTGATAAATATGGAGTTCTTGATAGCTGGCACGCAAGAGTGACTATACATACAGGGGCTTATCTTTTGCCGTGTAAGTCGTCATGGATCGAGTATAACCTAGTATACATAATTACACAATAAAGTCAAGGGTCATAACTGTGAATGGTATTTATCGCTACGATAACTAGCAGGATAGCCTTTGATTCTACGGGATTCTCTTTTTCTTTTATTAGACTTAATATTATTTATATAATGAGGTAACTACATGAGATGCCTCTGAACTGAATTGGAAGCTGAAACGGTGCTTCTGGTGTCCGGGTAAACTGTAGGGGTGTTAGAAGCAATTGTGTTCCTTAACTAGGGCATAATCCTTTCGGGTTTCTTTGGATAGGTGACTAGATATAAGAAACCGTGGACCATTCCCACCTACCCCTGTGTATTTGCTCGTGGCCGGCATTATGCCGTAGATGTGAGTCTTGCATGTAATAGCAGACAATTTCAACTAGGCTTGTAAATGCCAGCTTGGTAATTTATACATCTAATTTCGGCTGAATGTCTGAGCTATCTGATCTCAAGGCGAACACTCTATTGTGTCATATGCTTATGGCAGCCGGCGGTTCTCAGGTTTCACTGAATGTCTCAGCTAAAGATCTTGTCGAGACTAGGTAAGCTGGTTTTGTTTGCTGGCCATGATATTTGTTCTTTGGAAGCGTGCTTCAAGGATTAGGTCTAGCTACTGGTCAGTACTCATATGTGGTGCCAGTAATGGGGAGTCTTGGTAGCAAAGCTGTGAGAGGTAAGATTATGCAACTTAACCCGTGATATGCAACGTTCGCATGTGCTTCATTGGCGAAAAAATCTCCAGTCATGCACATGCACTGAAGTATGTCTACTAAATCTATTCCTGCTTACAGTAGACATATCACAATACGATATGATGAGATATGCACAATGAAGCACTACCTCGAGCCATCTATTTCACAGTACCTCAAATCGCTGGCCAGAAGCTCTTTTCCACACAAATTGTGGAACTCAGAATTTGAGGTCGGATCGTGAGGACAGGAAGTGAAAGTGAGGGAGTAGTGAAAGGAACGAGTGCACGGACAAGAAATGGAACATCGGTACTCCGTAGACTATGAGGGGTCTAGGTTGGAACGGATGAAAATTGAATAACGCGGCGCGATTTGGAAAAGCAGTAGTACAGTAAGTTGGGGTATATAACTATTGTAAGGTGCACCGGACTAGCTGTTTTGCTCATCGCTTCCTCTATCACTGGTATCAGTGATAATACAGCCATTCTCAAAATTGAGAAATGAAAAACTCATCTGGTCTATAAATCACTCCTTAATTCATCAGTCTACGGCTACTGGAGTCACGCTATGAAGTGAACACAACCCTAACTGATCCCCACGTCCTTTTCCTCTGGCGCCTTCGGCCAACCTACACGAACCATCTCGTAAACAAGAGGCCAGTATGTATCCTTCACCCATTTACGTAGCAGATGTAGCACGCAAACGATCTGGTATATGCCTTTGGTTGTTCCCGTTGTTCCCATGGGAATGCTGTGCCAAAGCGTAATACGCTGGCCTTCCGGTGTTGTAATGATCAAATGCCACTGATGTCCTTGGATGATGATGCCCGGTATGAATGCAGGCAGTTCAACAGCCTTTCGCTCTGGTATCGCTGGAACTTTCTGCATTACTGTCGGACCTTGATCCGGTGATGCCGACATATGTCCTGTTCCCGTTGATTCGGACTGCACTGTCACTCCTTCTTGCATCGCCGATGGTGACGTCCTCTCTTCGCCAACTTTCTTAGTCTTGAGACAAGACATATCTCTTAGTTGTCGCAGGAATGCCCAATGGGCGCTCTGCCAAACACCAAGCTGCAATTTTGCCCCATCGAAATCTTGACTGGGCTTTTTGGTCTCAATGCTCAAAGCGATCGGTCGCTGTGATAATGGTGTAAAGTCAGTGAAGTTAAAGACTTGACCAGTAAGATCTTTTAGACAGCGTTCGACGGCGGCTTTAGGCGGATCATCTGATGCTTCCCGTATCAAATCGTTCCCAGGCTCAATGTATATAGTGAAATCAACCTTTTTGAGTATAGGTGAGTTAGCGTATGTTGAAATAAGATTAGCTTGTGTGCTATGATCCAGTCAGTGCGTGTTCAGGCTCAGCCAGAAGCGGAAATAACCTACCTGCCCATAAAGTTTACTAAATGAGTGTGTAAATCTTGCTCCAAAGGGCGGAATGCCATTGTTAAAACTTGTTGGTGAACTTCCAAATTCCAGTTGAACTCGGGATGAGAGTTTGAATTGCATTCTCCTGCGGCAGTCATAACTCGACTTACAGCTTCTGAAGACGGCGTATGGCCAAGTAAGTCACGTTGCTCAGAGAAATATTCACTTCCTCTTCCGGCCCACTTAAAGTCTGCAGATAGTCTCGAAGCATTGGTCAGCTCTTCTTGTTTTGATGTGGAAACGATGCCTCTGCCGTCCATAATCAAGTCGATGTCATCGAGCAACTGCACTAGATCCTGAGGTTTGTTCTTGAATAAAATAAAATCTTTGAAGTCGACGCCTCGAGGGTCAAGTTTGAGACTTTGCAGTTGTTTTCGAGGCGAAGTTTGACCTGACGCCTGGGATGACTGGTAGGAAAGATACGAGGACGCCGAGTGCTCTGACTCGGATCGTATAGATCTGGCCCGTTTCGGCCTCGGTGTTCTCTCATCGTCTCTTTGTTCTTCTCCATCACTCATGATATGTCGCTTGGTGGGAGAACCTCGTCTAGAAGGCATTATTGCGAAAACGCAGTCTTCTGAAGATTCGGGCGTGACTGGGTGCTGCCGTCTTCGCCTCTTGCGCGGACGGCCAGAATCGGTTTCTTGAGGGCAGTTATCGGGTAGGTTTTGCAGCCAAGATTGAACCGAAGCCGATGACATGCTTGTGGAGTGGTTTGTAGGCGTCAAGCAAAATATGCAGTGTCACGAAGATTAAAGATGTTGTGATTGTTTCTAATCGCGTTGGCGGGGTAATTTTGGTTGGGCGCTAGCTGACTAATGTGCAGGGACTAAGGTACTCCAAGGTGATGCAGACTAGCGGTCGCTGGTTTTTCCGAGAACATGGATACCCACCTGAGTTCTGTAAGAAATAGCTATTAAACCGAATTATGCTTGATTCTTATTTCTAACCCCGCTATAAGGCATTTTCTAGGTTTTAGCTATGCTGATATATTTTAGGAACAATTATATCAAGTAACTTTATTTTCTCTAGAATTATACATATTTTAAAAATATCATTTTTAATTAGGTTGGTTTGTAGACGGGATAAACGTGCTGTGTGTAGAGTTGAGAAGAGAGTAAAAGACTGATGAGTAACGGGAATATTTATAACACTTCAGGTCCCAATTTTCCAAATGGGTGAATCTTCATACCTACTCCGTGTTGGTTTTACTTCCGAGTCTGAAGCCCCCCCGATAATTCGCACATCCCTTTCAATGACCCAAAAATTGTTCAATAGATTAATTCTCTTACGTAGTATGACCGCAACGAAGACGGAGGCTACGCATTGGGGCGCGCTTAACATGGCATTCGTGGTTCAGGTCTGGCTCTCTCTGGCTGGTCGTAGGTGATCAGTGGCTGACTCTTTGTAGTTTGTACTGTAATTGGTGGTCAAAGATAAGAGGTTGTTATTGGCTGGGGTACGATTGAGGCTCAGCTCTAAGCACGGGAATAACACTGGATATTGGAGCGAGTTCTATGATCAAAGTGGCTCGTCCTCGACGGAGAAAGCAGGTGGATGGTTATAACCGGGAGAGGGAAATAGTCATGATGCATGAAGAATGAAGAATAAGCTTCAACACGACAAATTGGAAGCTTAATAAGAATCTCAACCTCATTAATAGGATATACCTGCGTCAAATGTGGAGGAATGATTCCTTTGGAACTGATGTGGTTGCCCCTGAGCATGTAGCCTAGTTGTATAGTGTTATCGAGAATCGTCGATATGTCAAACGTTTCATCAGCCCCTGTTGGAATTAAACTCATGACACTTGAGTTGCAGATATTTTGATTCTCCGGTACTCCTACATGGAGACCCCCATTTTCTAAATGTACAGTAATATGATACACGCTCATCCGCCGCCACCTCTCTACCTCCTCTTGATCCACCCCCTCGAGTTGGAGATGCCCCTGATGTTCTTGGTGTACTTCCAAAGGTGGCGGTATTTGGGTCCTTGTCGCTTGGCCTCCCATCCGCGGGGCTTGACGGGAGGCTTGAGGCTATGGACGCGCGTGGGACGGAACTCGACGTCGGAGCCGGGGATATTGTGGCGCTTCATGACGGATGCAGTATTTTCGTCCCAGACGCTGCGGAAAAGGTTGAAGCCAAATGGCGTTAGGCTGAACTTGTCGCGGAACGACTTGAGAGAGAAGCCCTCGCGCTGGCTGTACAGCTCCTTGAGCTTGGCAACGTCTATCTTCTCGCCGGGCTTTTGCTCCAGAAGATAGATGCCGAGACGGTGGTAGGGTGCGCCCTTTTGAGAGAATGCGGGGAGCCATGGCACGGCGAGCTGATCCTTGGCCTTTATCCTGCTCAATGGTAGTGAGGTGTCGGTAGGGCTGAGGGGGATGTTGGCGGCGAGGTAATGGCAGCGCTTGCCGAAGGTGTCAGAGTCAGGGTTAGGCACATCAGAGTCGAGGACTACGACCGAGACGAGACGCTGGCCCTGATCAAAGACCTGAACACGTAGGCGGGGAGCATTCTCGCTGACGAGGCTGTCGACAATCTGGCCGGGAGGGATCTTGAGCTTGCGGAAGTACAGCTGGACGTCGGCGGTGGGCACGAGCTTGGGGAGCACATCGGGGACAATGTTGAACTGCTGGATACGCTGGTTGATGAGACGCTCGTTGTAGGAGCGCCACTTGTTCTGGGCGTAGTGACGATAGATGGGCTTGTTCATATCGCCTGGGTGTGTTAGCTGCAGCTCCGACTTGACGATCGGTACGACGTACCCGTTCCATCTTCAAAACGCTTCTTGACAATAGGATCATTGGCATCGGCAAGAATCTTGAGCCTATCAACATGTTTGTGAAGACTGCGCAATCTGATATCCTTCATCTTCTGGCCGCCATGAACCTGATCCGCATCCGCAGCCTCTAGCAGAGAAATCTTTCTCAGCTCCGTGTTGATCTTCTCCAGCTTCTCTTCACGATCCGCAGCCAGAATCTTGCGAGCTTCCTGGAAAGCCTGGTAGGGGAGATGCTCGAAAGGCAGGTCACCGGTGTTGCGGATGGCGACCCGACGACGACGGGAACCAATTGGCATCTTTCCAGACTTCATGAGCTGCGACTCGAACTCGGGGAGCACAGTATTAGGATCGAGGTCTGCTTCGCTGGGCGAAGTAGTCTGGATGTCGGCTGCTGCTGTTCGACGGATGGCAGCAGAGGTGAAGGGACGGACGACGCCGAGGCATTGGGGCCGCAGCTGCCGAGAAAACGGCCTTACGACGGCCTGGCAGCGCGACATGATGTTCAGCGAAGTGTAGAGGCCGGGGGGCGTTGTGAACGCTGAAGTGACGCTGCTGATGGATCTTGAGATATCTTGGAAAAAAGCTCTGGGGATGGTTTGCACGCGGATGGCCCCGCTAAAAATTCGGGGTCGGAGGACGGATGTTGCCGATCCACTTTTTTGGCTGCATCACGGTTTTCGAAACCTCAACACCAAGCCAGCTTGACCACTATCCCTCTATATATCCACCACCAGAGTCTCCCCCTATCGAAGCTGCGACTGGGTTGTCTGTCAATATGGCTGGAAAGGGAATTGGCTGTTTGTCCGAGGCCATGGGCGCTCTCAGGGTGTCTGCTAAGGTCGGTTGAAGAGCCTGCGAATGAATTCAATGCTAATATCGATCGCAGCCCGCGACCCTTAACAAGGCCTTTACGCGGTCAATGGCCACGCAGGTTTCTTCAAAGGATACCTCTTCTAAAACCACACAACCTACCAAGACTTCTCAAGCCATTCTAGAGTCGTGGAAGCCCGGTATGTATCTCTCAGACTTGTACTCAACGTTTCTGACAAGGATAGTTACAACCGTTCCCGTCACAATTCACGACTTTCCCTCGCTGGAACCCACCTCCCTCGAACGATGGTCCGTCGACCACCTCTACCTCCCTCTTCGCCGCGATCTCCTCCACCTCGCTGTCGTCTACGAGGGAGACAACACCCGACAGGGTACCGCTTCAAGCAAGACCCGCTACGACGTCCACGGCTCTCATCGCAAGATGCGTCCTCAAAAGGGAACTGGTCGCGCCCGTCAAGGAACGAAGCAGAGTCCCGTGCTGCGTGGTGGTGGAAAGACGTTTGGTCCTCACCCGCGCGACTTTGGTACCAAACTTAACCGCAAGGTCTACGACAAGGCATGGCGTACTGCTCTGAGCTACCGTTACCGAAAGGGCGATCTTATTGTGTGCGAGGATGGTATGGATCTTGTGTTGCCGACCGACTTTGAGCTCGTTGCTGGAAAGTATCTCAAGGATGGGCTGAAGGAGGCGTATCTCAAGCGATACATGACGGGAATGCTGGATAACCTTGGTCTAGGCCGTGCCAACGGCCGAACACTCTTTGTCACTGGAAATCGACGTGAGGCGCTCTTTGGCGCTATGGAGCAGCTCCCTTGGGAGGGTAGGGCACTGGACATGGAGGACGTGGATGTCAAGGACCTTTTGGAGACGGGCAAGGTGGTTCTGGAGCGAAGTGTGCTCAAGGAGCTGATTGAGCAGCACCAAAGCGATCTGGTGAGCAGAGTTGTTATGCAAGGCCTTGTCAAGGGAAGACCCGCGATAGGGACAACAGTGGTTGGGGCTTAAGATGAGCCATGTAGACTAAACTTGTATTATTTTGTATACAGTCAGAAGACGCAGATTGCACGTCTCGACTACAATGAATGCTGCAACTTAATGGGTATCGCATTAGACTCAGGTCTGTCTGAGTCAATCTAAATGAGTAAACTAATTTACATGGTGGAATACTTAGTACTACAATGCTCCGCCGACTAGTGAAACAATCCACATGGCGACCCTTACTTTGAGTCCTACTCTTCGTTCAGTCCGAGCAAAGTCGTCGCGTGTCGCCTTGGTAGCATGCTCCTGCAACCACAACTGTTCCTCCGCTAACCTCGCTTTGAGCCCTTCATCACGAGTGACAATTAAAGCACCCACTTCAAGATCATGCGAGTAGCTACGCTTGGTGTAGTTGGAACTTCCAATAATGCTCATGGCCGGGTTCTTATCGCCTGGCATCGTCACCCACAGACCCTTGGCGTGATATGTCCACCCGCCCGGTTGACCAACAACGCCGTGACGCCATTCCTTTAGGGTTATGTCGTTATCGCGACCCTCGCGATGCACGCGATGGACGAAGCGGCGGGCAAGTAGGGTGTAAGCATCGGGTAAGAGACCTGAGACACCTTTCGACTTATAAAAACCGTTTGCCTCGGGGGATGCGGTGATGACGATGTTGGAAGAGGATGCAGTGCCGAGGAGGAGTTTCGTTAGAGAGGGCGCAGGGTTAAAGTAGCCGGCTGTAAACGTCCATGAAGAGTCACGGTAGGCCGGTAAGGCGAGAGTCTTGAGGATGTGCGTAATAATAGGGAGTTCTGTAGAAGTGTCGGGGTTCATGACCTGAGACATCTGACCCAGCAGGTACACTCGCGTGTCAGAGATGTCATTCTCTGGCCTGGAGCTAGGATGCAAGAGAGCCTGAAGCGTCGACGTAGTTCGCTTGATGAACGACTGAGGTTTTTCTAAAGGTGAAGGGGCAGAGTTGTTCTCCGGCCAGGAGAGCGTGAAACCTGCTGGTTCTTTTGAAGGTTGAACAAGGAAGCTGAAAGATGTCACGCCTGAGTGGATATTCCAGAAGTGATCGGTGACATCCTTTGAGGAAAAGAGATGATAACGATCTTGACGGTTGGTGAAGTAGTCGGTTGACAAGTTTGCCCTGACAGGTCAATATTTCCCGATACGAGGAACTGCTTCAACATACCCAGACATGATGATCTCATCGTCAATGCCATACAGCTTCATGTGCTGAAGTCCCCAGCCCTCGTTAATTCTCCTGGGAATATACTGCTTCCTCAACCCTGTCAAGTTTGGCGTGTGATACATTCGAATCTCAACACGATCCGTTCCAAACTCTTCGACCAGCGGTGCCAGCAACGACGCGCTCGATGGGTTGGGCGCTTCTCTAGTTCCTCGGAGTGCATCGGTGAGGATGCTCAGCCTCACCTCTGGATTTTTCCTCAACGCTTCCTGCAACGTTTCGATGAGCTCCTTTTCCGACTTTCCAATGTATAACGTCGACAAGAAGATTCGCCTCTGCGCTTTTCGTATCCGATCCTAGACCCCCATCAGTCCCACTCTGTAGTCGCATTTTGGTGTTGATCGAACCTTTAACGTCTCGTAGAACTCGGCTGGTGTTCGAATGATCTGGATCTGCTCTCCTCGGATATCGAAACTCGGCGCAAGACGATCCAATTCAGTGACAAAAGGCGCCAAAGCTCCAGCACCACTCATAGAACTCGACGCCGGAGTCGGAGCACCTCCAGATGGCATGGCATAATGTCTAGCCTGGACCCTTGCGCTGGGAACTCTCGGCTTGAAACTTGCGGCTCGAAGCCTCATAGTGCAGCGCGCACAGCTCCGTGTGAGCATCGCAAGTCGTACAAAGCTCAATTGAAGCTTGACGTCTCAGTAGTTGGAGATTGTTTGTTAATGGCTGAATATTTCTGTCGAGGTAAAGCTTCAAGGTACGTACCCATGCCGTCACAGACTGGCTTTGCCGAGGTTGTTCCGTGCTGGGCAGTCTTCAAACCATCCTATCATTGACGGGTTTCAACATCTCCATCCTGCCATACGTCGAGGTCAATTGTCGCTCAACCGCCACCATGTCGACGATTTCCCGAACGCTGTCCAACCTGCGAAAGGTTGGAATCAAGGTGAGTCTATGAATCAACCGCCAATGAGACCAAATGCTGACTTGGGTAGGACTATTTTGTCCAGTTGCTGGTATGTACCCGACCGAACGACACTCGAATATTTGGCTAACGACGCCTGCTTCTCACGGATAGTATATCGGTACGCTTCCTTACTTGATCAGCGGCTGTCGAATTATATACTGACATCCACAGGTGACACCAAGGCTGGTCGCCTCGTTGGTACCGATCGCGCCGGCAACAAGTTCTTTGAGAACAATGAGGAACTTCCCCTCCGAACACGCTGGGTTGAGTACGCCAAGCACGATTACGACGCCGGCGACATCGAGCCCGGATGGCACGCCTGGATGAGCTACAGCGTCGCTAAGCCCCCTACCGAGGATGCTCTACTGAACCCTGGTACCCGAGCCTTTGAGCCTTCGCGCGCCCTCCCCAACTTTACCCAGAGCCGTGGTGCCTTTAAGACGTACAACACGTATGTTTCCGACCCAAGTACGAATGCGAGGGAAATACTGACTGTTTGTAGGGCCAAGCCTAAGATTTCGGCCTGGGAGCCTGTGGCTGCGCCTCGAGCATGAGGATGAGATGAGTGGTCAAGTGTACATAAATTCGCGTAGAGACGGCATTGTCAAGACAGCCCAGAAAAGGGTATCAAATTCAGATGAAATCCTATAAGCTGCACGTAATCATGCAGCTGGTGAATGATATGGTACAGGATCTAGAAACATGTGCACTCTATGGCCATTCAATGATCCTTCTCTTATATGAACTATCTAGGAAATCTTTCACAGCTCTACGACGACTTTGATTCAATTGCAGATTTGATGGCTAAAGGGTCAGCTGAGTCCTTAAGACGAGAGAGGATACCTACCTTCACATGTCACTCTAGCATCTCCAAACAGCATCTTGGCGTTGGGCATGTAAAACATGGGGTTTGGAACATCAGCTGCTTTTATTAGCGGTGTTGAGTCAGAGGTCAAAGACAACTCACCATAACCACTGGCTAAACTTCTCTTCATCACCACAACCTGCTTAGCCTTCCAAGCGTGCAGCACAGGCATACCCTCGATAGAGCTGCCCTTTTCCATAGCAATAGGGTTCACAGTATCGTTAGCACCAATGACAACAGCCAGATCCGTGTCCGGGAAGTCATCGTTGATCTCGTCCATTTCCAGGACGATATCATATGGCACGCTGGCTTCAGCAAGGAGCACGTTACATTGGCCGGGCATGCGGCCAGCAACAGGATGGATGGCGAAGCGGACAGTAATACCCTTGGATCGTAGAGTCGAGACAATGCTTGAGATGGCGTACTGGGCTTTAGCAACGGCCATGCCGTAACCAACAATGAGAATGACCTTTTCGGAGTTGAGCAGTGCATCGGCCAGATCATCAACAGAGGTTTTGGTGACTTCGCCTTGAGGTTTGTACTCTTGGACTGCGGTTGGCGTGCCCAAGCCTCCAAAAAGGACGTTTGTGAGTGATCGGTTCATGGCGACGCACATAATGTAAGAGAGAATGGAACCAGAGACACCGATCAGCGCTCCGACCGTAGTCAAAAGGGGATTTTCAAGCATGAAGCCCTCAGCAACAAGGGCAAAGCCACTGTATGCGTTCAGAACAGTGATAACAACGGCTGCGATGGGTCAGTATTTGGTTTGGAGTCTTTTGAAGCGACCTACGCATGTCAGCACCTCCAATTGCAGAGGTGGTTGTGTATCCTTTGATGAAACTCAGTACGGCGTTTCCAGCGAGTGCTCCAGCTGCAATCAAAGGGCTTCCTGGCGCCATCGTAATGAAAGCACCCATGGTGGCCGCATTGGTCGCAAGCAATCCAGAATTGATGATATGACGTCCAGGAAGAATCTTTGGCTTGGATGACATCCTGCCGGCAAGCTTGAGGAACGCAACGATAGACCCGGTAAATGTGATACCACCTGCAAGGTCAGCATTGCAAAATTAGGGAGTGATGAGACGTACCGATCAGAACACCTAGGTAGGCTGTGACAAGGTGAAGCGTCGAGGGGTCCATGACATCCGCCATAACGCTACCAATGCTGGTCAAGACAGCAGCAAGACCAACAACGGAGTGAAGAGCCGCAACAGTTTGAGGGAGATCGGTAGGAGTGATTCGCTTTCCAATGAGCATACCTATAACGTGTAAGCCTAGGTCCCAATAACGAACAGATACATACCAGCGATGGTGCCTAGAGCAGCAAGGCCACCGAATTGGGTGAGAACCTCGGGAGTAAAGCCAGCAGCGAGTAAGCTGGCCAAAACACCTGTGCCGACACCGAGAATTCCGATAGCGTTGCCCATGCGAGCAGTGGCCTGGGATGCAAGACTAGAGATGGAACCAATGCAGAGAACAGAGCTGACAAGATAACCGGCTTGAACAAGACCTGCAGCACCAGTCGAGGCGGCAGCCAAGAAGCCTCCACCGCAGAGTACAGCGGGAACAGCATAGAGCCAGGGATATTCCGGAGGGTCAGTAGGTCCTGCACTTGTTAGCTATACTCTCGTGTTTGCATCGGACAACTCACGCTTGAACATATCCAGCATGCGCTTGGTGATAACAAAGCCACCACCAACATTGACAAAAGCCAGCAAAACACTCAGGGCACCAAAAGCTTGAGGAATTGTCTCGGGCAGGAATCCACCACCAAGAATGAACAGGCCTCCAATACCAACCATGCCAGAGATGGCGTTGGTGACACTCATGAGAGGTGAGTGAAGAGCAGGAGCAACACCCCAGACAGCACGGTATCCAATAAGACTAGCCAAAGCAAAAGTAAAAGCATTCGACATAAGGAGAGGACTGGTCCATTTTCCAAGAGCCAAGATACTTCCCATACCAGCCGTGACACCAGCAACCTCACGGGTCTTCTTCTGCCAGGGAGTCAGGGCTACAGGCTCAGGAGTTGCTTCAGCGGGTTCAGCTTTGGCAGGCGGTGGAGGAGGAGCTGCTCGAGGAGCAGGTGGGATAATATCTCCGTTTTGAGTCACTATGGCACCTCGTACGACCTCATCCGAAAGATCAATTCCAAAAGCCCTGGTCTCAGGGGCCATGGAAAGCAGGAACTTGGTAATGTTGTTGGAGTACAGAGTTGAGGATTGGGTTGGCAGACGAGAGGGCAGATCAGTGTATCCTGTGGATGTCAGTGAGAATCCCGACGCAAAGACAAGTACATACCGATAATCTTTACATCGTTGTAGATGGCCAGTTCGCCCTTCTTAGTGGCTTCACAGTTTCCTCCAGCTTCAGCAGCCAAATCGACAATAACGCTTCCAGGCTTCATGACATCGAGAATATCATTCTTGAGAAGTTTCGGGGCAGGCTTTCCAGGAATCAATGCAGTGGTGATGATGATGTCGACTTCCTTGGCTTGGTCTTTGAACAGCTTCATCTCGGCCTCGATGAATTCCTTGCTCATTTCCTTGGCATAGCCACCAGCGCCAGATCCATCTTCTTGGAGTTCAACTTCGATAAACTCAGCTCCAAGGGACTGAACCTGTTCGCGAGCAGCTGGTCGAGTGTCAAATCCACGAACAATGGCTCCCATACGACGAGCAGTAGCAATAGCACTCAGGCCAGCAACGCCGGCACCAATAACCAGGACCTTACAGGGAGGAATCTTGCCAGCAGCAGTGACCTGGCCAGTCAAGAATCTACCAAACACATTGGACGCCTCGAGAACAGCCTTGTAACCGGCAATATTGGCCATGCTGCTGAGGGCGTCAAAGACTTGGGCTCGAGAGATGCGGGGAATCATGTCCATGGCGAAACTAGTCGCCTTTCTAGCGGCGATCTTTTCGACGAGTTCCTTGTTCTGGGCGGGTTGGAGGAGAGAAATGATAGTCTGTCCTTCTTTCATGGAATTGACCTCTTCAAGACCAGGGCCACGGACTTTGAGAACAATGTCAGAATTAGACCAGACTTCCTTGGGACCAGTAACAAGGGTTGCGCCAGCCTTTTCGTAGGCAGCATCGAGAAAATCAGCAGAGGTACCAGCACCGCGTTCAACGAGGACCTGCTTGAAGCCCTTTTTCTTGAGGACGGCTACATTTGCAGGCGTCAGAGCCACACGGCGCTCTCCAGGAAAGATCTCGCTAGGGACACCGACAACGAGATCGTCATAGGGAGTCGTCTTGGGAAGGACCACGGTGGAGTAATTGCGAGGCGGAATGGACGGGGAAGCATGGCGGATAAGGGCGAGAGGCTTGGAGACGTCTGCAACAAGTGCTCGCTGGCGAGAGGAAGCAGTAAAAGTGCTGTGCCATTGGTTGCGACGTGAGAGGAGGGAGCCTGAAGAGCTCGAGTTAGCTCGTATGGGCTTCAGCGGCACGCACGAGCTTACCTTGAACCCGATAGGCCTTCAATTGCTTGTGTAAAAAGAAGGACGACGCGCACAGCTCAGAAGCTGATGCTGGAGCCGCAGACGAGGCCAGCGGACGAAGCATATGAGACGCCATGATCAAAGAGTCATGGACGCTGTAGCTGTTGCGAGACCGGAAGGTGGCTCGATGAGTGGATATCTTAGCTCACACCTCAAGTCCAAGTCCTGCGTATCCAAGCATACGATAAAACATAAAACACAAGAAACTATTTGGGGAGAGGATAAAAACAAGAGGGAAAAACAATCGAGGGGTTCGCCTGCCTCACTCTCCGTGTCATGTGTTGTCGGGTCCCCTCCATTCCTCCAACTCCCCTGCAAGGCCTAACACCACTGAAGTTTGGACCCTGGCTCACTCTCCCGGGGTTCCATTAGCCGCCCCGGGAGGTGGGGCGCAGCACACTAGTGCCGCTAAAACCTGGGGGAGGGGCCGCTGCTGCGGAGAAGCGTCGATTGCAGGGGAGTTTGAGGGTTACCGAATCATGGATCAGAGGGGACGGTGCTGGTCATGGATCATGATGAGCGCCAGCGGGTGCTTCGGGTGAATTCAGAGAGCGAGATGTTAGTGAGTATATGGACCTGCCTGATGAGTCTTGCCGAGACCCTTGGCTCAGATAAGCACGTTTCCCCTCTTCGGACCTTGAAATCTGGGCATGAGACAGTTAGAGATGAGCCGAGATCATGATGTATGACGTGGGGTAATTATAAATGCATCTAAAGTTTATCAGGTAACGTTTGCTAAAGTCATGGTTAACTTTTCTTGTTGGCTTGTTGGCGATGGCATCATTTCAACTGTGAAGACTGTTTAGTTGACGCTCGTTGAGAAAGAGTTTTGGCCGCGCCCAAGGTCTTCCGATAATACCTTCTGTTATGCTTATTAAAGATCTTGAACTCTATAAAATTACAGACCTGTCCTCTCGTTCAGGATGAAGGATATGTTCTTCTCATTGTGGTACTCAACGGTCTTCAATGAGTATGCGAAATAGGATGGCGTGATGAGTTAAAACTAAATATACTATCAATTTCTAACCTACTTAACTGCCAATTATAACTTAAATTAAATCTCCAAAAAGAAAGAAATTAAACTATGCTTATCCAACCTGATGAGATGAAGCCATCGCGAGTACCAATTCCTCTAATCCTGATGAAAAGCTCCAGGCATTCGCGATTTACAATGCAGGAATTGACACACGCAAGAAATACTTTGAAGATGCCTGTTGATGGATGCATTGGTGAACACTCCCGGTTGATCCCGTCAATCTCTGGTATGATCATCATAGAGCTCAACTTAAGAGATGCTCAAGCATCCAACTACCTACAGAACTCGGAGGTTTCACTTGGTTTCTTGCATTTATGGAAGTCACGGTTCTTACAGAGTCCATGTTCTAAGGCCAGGCGACTCTACCCATCAAGCTGGGTGCGTCCAAGGCATAATTCGGCCGTTATCAGGCTTTAGTCCGCTCGTCATCAGCTCAATCTCATCCCTTTTCGTGATGATCGGTGGCTGGTGTTGTCGAGTGCCCAGTATAGTTGCCCTACCCTCACAGCTCAGAGGTCTAAGAAAAATCTTGGCTGTTCCAGTAAGAGCAAACCAAAGAAGAATATATGAAAACACTGTATCAATCTGCGATGTTGTTTACCTAGTGGTGGAGGATATTTGGACAGATTAGTTCCACATTGAGCCTAATGCTGGTGTCAATGGTGTGGATCTCCCGACACCAAAATTGGGCTCAATCACGAGAACCATCTTCAACTTCACCACATGACACCAATGCCCAAGTCTTCTATCCTCGCAATGAAGTTCTAGTGCTTCACTTCTCACTCTCTCCTCTTTGACTAAAATACTCACTACCCCAGCTATCAACCTCATCATCATCATGCCGCGCTGGAAAGCCCCTATCCATCACTTCTCATACCGCTCCCTCATCATCCCTCCCATCCTCCTCGCTGTAGCCACCATCGTCGCTCTCTTCCTCCACTCCGACGTCAACGCTGCGCTTCTCTGGTCGCAATGCCACTCTCACGCCCGTCTCCCCGGCATCAGCCGCATCCCAGGCCTCGGCACGCCGCTATGCTATCTCGTCAGCTTCTTCCGCGCCGCGCTGCATTCTCTACGCAGTACCGCTGTCATGGCAGTTGTTATAGCATTTGTCGGAGGCCTTTTGACCGTGAGCACTGTTGAAGCGGCGCGTATCTGTAACGCGCCGAACGTGCTTATTGCGTATCCTACGGGACCGTGGCTGGTGTTTGATCTCGTGGGCGGTGCTGTTGTTTGGGAGCTTGTCATCATTCCTGCGTTTCTGCACCGCGCGAGGAGTGTCTTGAACGCACAGAAGCGAAATGACGGAAATGGTAATGTTCAACAGATTTTCACGAGTCGCCATCTTCCTGATAGTGAGCTCGTTGCTATCCCAGTCAGCGTGGCTCTTGGCTACTTTCTCCCGTCTCTCTTGATGCTATTCTACACAACTCCAGCTACGATTGGAGTCTGGCTCTTCTTCCCAATCTATGTGACAATCATCCGCCAAACTGCTCGCAAGATTGTCACCACCATCAAGAGAGCAGACCCTACAAATGTCCATCTGGCATTAAACCAACGATCTCTCCTGATTGTCTACCTGCTTCCTATCATCTGCTCGATCCTGGCCCACGTCTTCTTCATCTGGAGTTTAACTCAGCCTGATGATCGCAAGGAGATGACGAGATCAACCATTGTTTTTATTGAAGTCGACACGCAGTTCATCTTCTGGACCGTTCTGTACTGGATGCTTGTGGAGGTTGGATGGAGAGTCCCTTTGACCACGGCTGCCACATCTCTCGCGGTTGGACCTGGTGCGGGAACATGTGTTGGTTGGATGTATCGAGAGAAGCTCATTCATCATGACAGTGAAGAGGAAGATGACGACAATGCACAACCAGCCGATGAGGAGACGCCTCTGTTGCAATGAATTTTGATACCCTGGCATTCATACCCTTTAATAACCCAGTTCTAATATCCAACTCAATAGACTAATGCACTTGATAATCAATATAAATCGAGGAGTTCTTTTACAAATCTTGTATATGGGGACAACCGTCACGCTTTGTACAGGTCCAAACCTCTTCCTAAATGGTACAGATATGATACAGATTAATCCACTCACCACGCGCTCAATCCTGTAGCCTTGACAATATCCGCTCCCTAATCACCTGCGATGCCACCGCGGATCCGTGTTGCAGAGTGATGGCTCCGATAATGGCCAGGATCGCACCGTTGAGCACGACATCAACACCAGACTTTGTGAGTTTTTGCACCTGTTGCATGTCAGTCGAGTATCACCATAGGAGTATTTGTGTGTACCTGACGAGGCTTCCACCGCACAACATCAATCAGGCCCACTTCGGCGGCCAATCCAGACAGCTTCGCCTTGCCTGCAATATCCTTGGGTCCCTTCACAGACAGATTGTCTACCGACCGCAACTTGGGGTGCTTAAATGCTTTGCGCTCAAAACCTTCATCGATATTTGGTGCCTCAATGGGATCCTTGGCAACAATCGTCTTTGTTGTCTCCATAATAAGTGCCATTCGTCCTACGGGGGTCAGTTTTTTTATCGACTCCAATTGCCCAAGTTTAGCCTACCCAGAAGCGCCAGTCGATCATTAAACCCTCTCCTTCCCTGGTCAAAACTCTTGTGCGTGACAGCTAACCACTTGAGCTCCTCAGGCAAAAGCTTGCTGCCACCCTGACCTAGCAGGCGATCATACACCTCGTCCAACTTCCGAGGGTCGTTGTTGACGGTCCAGACCTTATTCTGGGGGTTCTTTGCAAAGTCGAGTTGTATAGGGGCCTTCATGGCGGGGGGTGTCTGACTCCATCGTGGCACGGGAGCAGAAGAAGCGCTGTCGGTCTTGAAGGATTTGGGGGTCGACTCGGTGGCGTATGTGCGCACGCAAGGTACGAGGGAGCGGGCGACGGCTTGTCTGCTCCTTAAGAGACCGGAGCGACAGGGTTGAAGAGCCATGGCGAGGAGTTGGAATGGACCGGATTAGAGGGTGAGGCTCTTGACTCACAATCCAATGCCTATTGGAGATGGAGTCGAGGATGAAGCTCGGTCGCGAACATTTTCTGAAGGTCACGTGTTGAGATGGTAAGATTCGCTCCTGTACCCCACTGACTGACATTCGCTGGACCCTTGTTGACATTCTTCAACACCAAATTTGGATTGGGAGGGATGCATCTTCAGCTTCACTTTTGCAATTATCCAGAGAGTGCGATCGTTGAAATGAAGGGATTTTACTGGATCATCAAGTGTTTTCGAAACTATGTATTCAGGTAACCATAGACTCAGCAGTCTAAGCACCGAGTGCTGATGCCTTACCCGGTAAGGCCTGACATCCACGACAGTTGTCCCTCTACTCTTGTTCTCCCTTCTCCTCTACCATATTCTCTCCCTCCTTGAAATCCTCTAGCCAGCTGACGCAAACTTGCATAGGTTCTAACGCTTGCTGGACCTTATAGCCATAGCCCATGTGGTTCCCACGCTGCAGCAGCATAGGCGCGGCAACTAGATCAACTAACCGACCTACATCCCCCTCATTGCCTTCTATAGCAGTCATGGTCGTGCCCTTACACTGAGCAACGTCAGGCGTGAAGGGAAAGCCGGATTCCTCTCGAATGGTGGGATGATGAAAGACATGTTCGAAGGAGCACAGGGTGCAGCTGAAGTAAAACTCCTGGTTGATCACCCCCTGTGACAGTTTCTCAAGGATGTATCTGCAATTGTCGTCCTGCTGCTCTGGAAAGTATCGGCCCAGTGCCTTGGCAAGAATAGGGACCACGCAGTCCTTCTTGATTCTCGCATAAGTGTGTGGCTCATATCCCGGGCACGAATAGTACAGCTGCATCGTAGTAAATCTCCAGTGAGGGTACTTGTGGGATTCTTCACGGCTATTGAAGGAGAGGTTGTTTTCTGTTCGTTCAGTCAGTCAGTCAGTCCAGCGCCATAACCGTCTGAGCCAGCCCAAGTTCTTACCGCGTAAATGACGCTCCATAGATGCCTGGGCTTCCCAGAAAGGTGAAGTCCACACAATGTCCTTGCTCTTGCCGGAGAAGAAGCTCTTGTCTATGATGTCCCAGATCCATCGCCGGAACATGAGCTCAGAGACGCCCTCCAACTCAAAAAGCTCTTTTGCATTAGGTGCCCAGCCGATGAACCTTTGCTGAGTGGCTGCATCGAGGGAATCCCATGGCACGTTCTGAAAGCTGGCCTCGCGCGAAAACGTCTGAATGGCACCAGCCATCCCCCTCCAGAACTTGTCTACAAAACCAAACAGATCGTCGACGTTTAGGTTGTATTGTAGGATTTGCGCGCCTTTGCGTGCTTCCTCAGCCTCAAGAAGGCGACTCTGTTCGGCTTCTTTGAGACTAGCGAGAATACCAGTTGACACTGGAGCCTTAGTGGTTGTTAACCTCACTGCACTTAGCTACATGTAAGAGCGGATGCTTGGGTAAATGACTGCGCACCTTAGGTTCGTCTTCTTCGGCAGTAGAAACTGGCGAGTCTGCCATGTTGCCGTGATCGCTGCTCGATTTCATCTTGGGGACAGCCTTCTGACGGGTTTTTGATGCTTTCGTGCTCTTGTTGATTCTGTGAGAGTCTTTTTCAAGCTGATTGCGGGCCTGCAGTCTTATAGACCTTCGAGGACCAGCCATATCAAGAGGATGGGGAGTGGATAGCTGTCTGATGGAGCCACAGACAGGTTCTTCTGGCGGGCATGCGTTTGAGAGATGCGGCATCACATTATGTATGTATCCCTGGGCTAGTCTCTTGGCCATCTGCACAGTCAAAGGTGCTCAAATATGGCACGGCTAAACACAGTGTACTGATGAACAAAAGCCGAAAGAGCGAGAAAGAACAGATCCGTTAAGTTATGGCTGGAAGCTACCAAAGGGGAATGGCCCGCGTGGCGTTGAGCAAACAACGCCTCCGAATGTAGGATTTGTGAACCCATGCTTGGTGTTCCACACCACTAGCTGCTGGTGAAGGGAATGTCGGATGGCTGCTTGTCGTGAAACCATGCAACAGAGAGGCTCTTAGGAAAGGAGAGTGTTGGTTGGTTGTTGCTATCACACTTCAGACAAAGAGATGCCAAGCGCTCCACGCATCCCGCATGGGTCAGCGGTCATCCGTCCATATTTCGGTCTTTGCGGGCATTTCTCTTTGAGCCTTGTTAAATTGCAGCATGCACATTGCCGTGAGAGATGCCAAACAGAGTCCTTTTCCTCCAGGTGGCGCAACGGTTTGTTTGAACTAGGAATCCCATGCAATCAACCACTCGTGGGCCCGCCTGTCGACGGGGGCTGTCCCTTTGCCAGGTGTAGGTAATATCTTTGCTGTCAGAGTCTGGCCCCTGAGATGACCAGTCACGTCCTTTCATAATTGCTTCACTTGTCAGACAACAGGGCCAGTATGTGATGTATCGGATAGCAGCATGAAAAAATGTATCACTCTCCGTTCCTTGATGCTCTCAGTCTTCTCAGCTATTAAGTGCTACTTAAGTCAACTCTCTGCCTACCGATGAACACCTTGATCTCTCCATAGACTTGATCACTCTGGAAAACGCAGCTCCATCAAGAAACCCTCCATCATCTGCAAAGCCAACACCAGAGATGTCGCCTTCGCAGCCGTCACCGGTGGAGGCCAACAGCAGCCGGTCCGTCTTTGTAGGGCTCGATTTTGGCACAACGTAGGTTCTGTCTACCCCTTCACTGTGAGGCTAATCTTACTCGTACGATGATAGCTTCTCTGGTATATCTTTCGCGTTCTTTAGCGATAACGGGCAGATAAGTGCCAGTGGATGCAAGGTCTACTCATCGAACTTGCACGGCCTCACTGGGCCAAAAGTCCCTACTAAGCTCCCAGCCAGCAACTACAGTTCTGCTGAAAATTTCAAAGAAGTCTGGCTTGAGTGGTTCAAACTCTCTCTTCTCCATAGAGATGACATGCCTCACTGTGTCCGCAACTCACCCAAGTTCACCAAGATGTCTGCGGACCGAGAAGATTTGGGCGTCACGGCTGTTGGAGCTGCGGCCGGTTATTTGAAGATTCTCTGGGGTCAGTTCTACGGTGGACTTGAAAAGGTCATTCCCAACCCCTTGATTCAACTCACGGTGACGGTCCCAGCAGTTTGGCCCATGTACGCTCGCCAGAAGATGTCGGAGGCTATTCACGAGGCGGGAATTCTGAATACCAAAGTCCAGCTAGCTCCCAAGTTTCTGGCAGAACCAGAAGCTGCTGCCATCGCCCTATTGCCAAACGTATGCCACGCGGACAACCCCAAGGTATGTTTCGGCACGTCTCTACCAATACACAATGTGGTTGTTAATGTGATTCTGACAATTCCCCAGTCTTCAAGCCTTAAACAGGGCGATGTAGTCATTGTTTGCGACGCCGGAGGCGGCACTGTGGTATGTCCCAGTTTCTGATAATCTGCCCTGAATGCTCACAATCTTGGAAGGATTCCATTGCCTACGAGGTTCGCTCACTTCAGCCTTTCTTGGTGGAGGAGCGTGTTCCAGGAGAGTGCATTCTTGCAGGCGGTGCATTGCTGGATGATGCATTCATGGATCTCCTCAAAGCCAAAGCCAAAATGATATGTCCTGCTCCTACGTTCAATACTCTTACGGAGTCTCACTTTCAAGAGTTCGCCCGCAACCACTGGGAGTATGACATGAAGATCCTTCATTCCGATGATGCTCGGGAGAGATGCTTTACTCTTCCCCTTTCTTGGGCTGGAAGCAACGTCAGGCGGTGTCGCGTCGGCACTGCACCACGGATTTCATTCACCGCGTAAGTGAAAGACAGAATACCGTTGAGAGTGAATAGACATGTGATTAACAGGATCTTTAGGGGTGAACTTTCGTCGATCTTTGATCCCATCGTCGGCGAGATCGTGGAGCTGGTAAAATCGCAGATTGAGCAGGTCAACATTGTTACCAATAAAACCCCCTCAGTGAGTCCCCAAAACTAATGATGCTGAGCCTCATTAATAAGTGTCTGTCAGCACGTCTTGGTTGCTGGAGGGTTTGGTCGTAACCCCTATCTCCAAAATAAGATCAAGCAGACGGTCTATGAGCTTTCTCCGTCAACAATCACCCACTGCGACACAGACGAAAAAGGGTAAAATTACTCACAGCTTCTCTAATCTGGCATTGCTGACTGGTTCCTGTAGATGGACCGCGGTGTCGCGTGGAGCTGTCCTCCACGCAATCCAAGCATACCATCAGTCGCTTGAACAGTCTGTACAAGTTTCTTCCCGCATCGCTCGCGCCAGTTATGGTGTCTATTCTGGCCCTGAGATGTCTGTGGTCTGGCTTGTTAACAAGGTTCTTCAGTGCCATTCAAATCCATGTCTGTAGAGTATCTTACTGATATTTTCATCGAGCAGGGCGACTCGCTGTCCGCAAGCAGCCCGAACCGACGACCTGTTCCGGCGCAAGCTCTCTGGGCCAAACACACTACCAACGGACAAATGTATACCATTCACGTTTGTCGCAAGATGAGACCAGATGCGCAGGAACAGCTCATGTGCCGAATCAATTGGACCGCCGCAGGCACCGAGCTCAGATCTCAGATGGTTCATGATGTACAAGGTGGTCTAGAGATTGATTTCAACTGGGACGGGAGCGAGATGGGCTTCTCGGTCGTTTGCGGCGGTGCTCAGCAGAGTCTTGTGAGCGTCGAGTACAGCTGGAACGTCTGAAGTATGGCTAGAGTTGATGTCCTCGCCGAGGACAGACGTGACCGTCAAGGAGGGAAACTTTTGGCTTTTGCATTTGTGGAGTTAGTTTAGATACTGCATTTTACCTGCTTTCTTTGCCTTATGGTGGGTACTATCAGGATGAACTCGCTGGGTCTGACTGTGATGATAGTATCGTGTCTAACTCTTATCAAGCACAGAGCCTTGCCAAGACTTTGTTTCTGGATACAATTAAGATCGGACAGGCCTTAGATGAGTGTTCATTCAGGCTGTACTTGTAATGACTGCTATCTAGGGGCATAGGGTCAGAGAGGCGTCACACGGCATCTGGAGCAGTTATCGTAGTATTTTGCCAAGGAGAAAAGAACCCGAACAACATTCAAATTATCACGAGCGATTGTCCATTACAATTCAAATGAATTGAAGACAGTGACAGTTGTTTGGTGAGATTCAGCCTCCTCTTAAATGTGGCGCTACCCCAGATCAAGCCACACCTCAAATCTACCTAATGGCGCGCTCCGTCTCAGCCTTGTCAAGCTTCATGCCGCATCCACGCAACTCGACGTACACTCCTCTCCAATCAGACCCAAACCAACTTTGACCTGCACTTTTCCTGACTGATCACACCCGCAAACTTCAAGCGCCCAATTGCGCTCGCTCATCAGCGTCATGGCAGCCGAGACCCCCAAGCTTCTCTGGAACCCTGATAATGTCAAGGATGTCGCAGAGTCGGTCGGCATCGGCTCCCTCAACGAAGAGGCCCTCAAGTGCCTAACGCAAGACGTCGAATACCGCATCGGACAGGTCATCGTCGAGTCTCTGCGATTCATGCGTGCCGCGCGCCGAACAACCCTCACCGTCAACGATATCTCGCTCGCGCTCAGGGCGCTAGACGTTGAACCCCTCTACGGCTACGATTCTACGCGTCCGCTACGATACGGCGAGGCCAGCCTCGGACCTGGCCAGCCGCTCTTTTATATCGAGGATGAGGAAGTCGATTTTGAAAAGCTCATCAATGCGCCTCTGCCTAAGGTGCCGCGCGACATGGGTTTCACAGGTGCCGTCTCTCGATCCATGGATGCTTCTCTGCTAACTCCTCCCAGCACACTGGCTCGCTATCGAAGGCGTCCAACCCTCCATCCCTCAAAACCCCACGACATCCGAATCCCGATCGCAGGAGCTCCTCCCCAAGGGTCCCGGCGCCAACCCAGCCTTGTCTGCTCTGGCAGGCAATGATAATGTCTCCATGAAGCCTTCTGTTAAGCACATTGTGAGCAAGGAGCTTATACTATACTTTGACAAAATCCAAGCCGCTGTTCTTGACGATAACCCCGATGAAGAAGTGGTGCGCCTTCGACAGGCCGCTCTTGGTTCCGTCAGAGACGACCCTGGTCTGCACCAGCTTATCCCGTACTTTATCACCTTTATTATGGATCGAGTGACGCATCATCTTGACGACACCTTCACACTCAAGCAGATGATGGAGTTGACCAATGCTCTTATCGAAAACAAGAGTCTTTTCTTAGACCCCTACGCCAGCCCGCTCTCGGCGCCCGCTCTCACTTGCTTGATGGCCAGGAAACTGGGCACTGATGAGGGCACCGATGCTTTGAAGGAGCAGTATGATCTCCGACAGTTGGCAGCATCTTTAGTTGGGCAGATTGCGCGCAAATACTCGGCCTCAAACACCCTTCTCCGACCCAAGCTCACGCGAACGTGTCTCAAATACTTCCTCGACCCAACCAAACCCCCTGCAGTACTCTACGGCGCCATTCACGGCCTGCTCGAGGCGGGCGGTCCAGAAGCAATCCGAGTATTGGTTCTGCGAAATCTCAAAACTTTTGACTCGGGCATTCTACAACCTCTCAAGGAAAAGGCAGAGGGCACAATGGATTACGAGATGCTGGTGCAAGGCATCGTGCAGGCTGTGGCTTCGCTAGCAGATCACATCCAGTCAGACGCCAATGGAGTAAATGGAACCGCCAGCGCCGAGACAGAGTTGTCTGAATTGAGGGAGTTCATTGGACCTATCGTGGGAGAAAAGATTGCCTCCTCCGGTAATCGGAGGTTGATCCGGACAATTCTAGATGCTCGGTTTTTGGAGTAGAAACCTCACCAAGTTGTGATGATAGCAGGCGAACGGCGTTTGGGTTACGAAATACCTCACAAAAGAAACTGGTTAGAAATATGCTCAAGCATTTCAAGGCGCTTGTGTACAGATAATAAAATTGTTTGCTCAAAGTCAGGAATGCCCTCCAGGCTAATACTCGTACACGAGTTTCTCATCCATTGCCCATACTCCTTTCCTATATGTCCCTTGCAACTTGGTTTATCGTCCACTGCAAATGTTGTCCAATCCGCTCCATCGATCCCGCTCTTCCAGTCCAATTTTCAGCTTTTGGTTTCTTAGAGGAAAGCGACCAGACCAATGGCACCAAGAAAACTAGCAGCCCAGATGTACTTGTCGACCTGGACGATAGTGGTCTTGGCGAAACCCTTGCCGGCGTCGTACAGAAGGTGCTTGAAACCGCTGATGGCGTGGTAGACAAAGGGGAAGCCGAGGGTGAACTTGATACCGCCCTTGACAACAAGGGGGAGACCGGCGACGAAGCTGGCGATGCTCAAGCTCTCGAGGTGCAGACCGGCCAGAGGAGCGACGAGGTAGGCGAGCGAGAAGCCGTAGAGGGTGACGGAGAGGGTGGAGCCAGTGATTCGGTTCCAGGCGGAGGTGCCAAAGAATGTCTGCTCGAGCTTGTAGATACCCAGATGGGGAGAGACCGGTCGGTTGAGGCGCTGGTTAACGAGGATCTGACGGCCCTCCTCTTGCGAGAGCTTGGTGGAACCGGAAGCGCTATGGCACATGTTAGTAAATCCCAGAGACCAATTGTCGACGTAAACGTACCGGACGGGAGAAGATGTCGAGATGCCAGCAGCCAGAGCAACCTTGGGAATGTTCTGGGCAAAGACAGGCTTGGTCGCGCCTATTCAATTCAGTCTTAGTGGTTGGAATACTCGAGGTTATTCGCATTGCGCAAACGTACCTTGACGGAGGGCGGCGACGCCAACACGTTGAGCGATCATCGTGGCGGAGAGAAAAGGGTCTCGTTTCAAGTTCGAAGTGAAAGGGGTCGGCCAAGGTTCGTTCAACGGTATCGTCGGCGTCGTTGCTACCAAGGAGGGCGATTCGTTGGTGGTCTGGAGGGTAGATGATGATGGCTTCCTAGTATTCTCGAGCATCGGTACGGGCTCTCTCGGCTTCTCGGTCCAGTTACACCAATAGGAAGCCGTCAATTCCTCATCTCGGGATGCACGTGACCCACCCAGTTTATGTCACGTGGAGAGCTCAAATGACTAAGCGTGGACAAAGGTTTTGTTTAAGAAAATCCCTTCTTCCTTTTTCGTATTTTCCTTTTCTTCTTCAGATAGACAAGAACGTCCGCCGCACGCTGTCTAGTGTAGAGAGTGGACAGCATTGCAGGCAGGGTCTTTGGACTCGAGGACAGTTCTTAGAAGAATATTGGGAAATTGGATCCGTCGTTAATCTCGGCACCTAGCTTCTCTCCGTCTAGGTGTCGTTTCATTTTGAGATCTACATTCTTTGTGTGCTGTGCTTTGCTTGTTTGACTGTCTTTGAATGAGTTCCAATCAGGGCCATGGTGTTTTCAATGCTGCGTCTACTTGTACGCCAGAGATGTATCAGTCTTCAATGGTGCAGATTGAGCGCTCAATTGGCTCACATTGGCCGTTTGACATGCCCTTCAAGCCTAGACCAATGTATGGCCTATCTATCTATGTGACTTCGAATGACTGTTAGAGGCCGGTCAAGTTGATATTCAGGTACTCAAACACGACAGTTGCTGCCTCTTTCAACCAGCATAATGCTCACGATTGATGCACTAATCTCAGGACGCTAAGTGACATGTTCTGATTTGTGCACTCGCAACGGGCATCTCTTCATATTGTTCCAGAGTCCAACAAAGTATGCCAGGCACCAGTTCATCGGGTCTAAATGGCACCTTGACTGCGCGACAAGAGGTAATGTTCAATAGAATAGAGCGAACAAAGACTCAGTTTAACAAGCTGGATATTTACTGTTCGTTGCCTGTGACATCCTCTATCTCATGTTCTGCGCAGTTGCAACATTCACAATCATCCCAACTGAACAAACACCCATCAACCTCTATATAACCCCATCATCCCACCGTCTACCCTAACTTCTCAACAATCTCTCTCAGACTCACCAACAACTCTACAGTAATACGTAAGAACATCACCAATCTACCCAAAATGTCTTCTCCCAGCACCTTCACCACGCTCATCTCCCCCTCCGCCGCTTCCACCTCCGTCCACGACGAACTCGTCTCCCACTCTGACAAGATCGTCATCATCGGCCTCACCATTGGACTGGTCTGTATATTTCTTCTCTTCATCGTGCCCTGCTGTTGCTTCCAGTGGCTGGCCCACCGACAGCAGAGGAAGGAGGGGAGAAGGGAGGCTGAGGCGCGGGCGAAGAGAGCGGCGATGTTCAAGGTGACCAACGTTCAGGGAAGACCTTTGGAAGAAGTTTAAAATGGTGAGATGAATTGGGATCGAGGTAGGTATGCTGGTTCATATCTAGATATATCAATACAGCACTTTTTTGAGAATTCTTTGCTAGTATGTTAATGTGATGTATGTGTTGTGACCCCCCTCAGCATTTCTGTCTACTCTATCCCATCAGTTGCCAGTGCTATTATCTCGAATAAACGAACGCTGCAATTCTTAAGTTTCACGTTTGTATTCACTTGCATATTAACTTCCATCCCATGTTCGACTGAATTTAATTTCTACCAGCTAGGGAACATAGCCTCGTTGTATTTTGTTCAGCCGTTTACCCGCTGTTCATACTGACATCCTCCTGAACAATGATCTCCCAATGCTTCTTGTTCTCTCCCAGCATTCGTATTTCATCGAAGGATATATGCCACCATTTCATCTTCTCCGATCCTCTTACAAATCACAACTTTTCCTCATCGTGAGAATCATCAAGTCAACGCCAAAAGAAAACCATCTCGGTACAGCATCTCCGTCCTCATTTTCTCATCAACCCTAACGCACCACAGCCCAACCGCACCATGCCCACCTCGCCCGTCTTCCCCCACATGAGCACTCTCGGCACCAACATCCTCGTCGCCGTCCTCAGCGCCGTGCTCTTCGTCCTCTTTCTCTCGCTCATCCTCTACATCACCTGGCACCCCCGTCCCGGCACTCCAGCCAGCAACGCCGCTCGTATCCGTCGTGCTCGTGAGCGCAGCGATCCCGGTTCCGCTACGATTTCAGAAGCTGAGGGTGAGGTCGAGGCCACCAACGGTCTTGGCAGTGCTGCTCGTAACCTGCATATCATCCAGCAAGGTTCTGGTAATGCTTCTAGGCAGGAGACGTATCCCCTTGAGGATGCTTCTGGTCGTGAGTGTCGTGGCGATGCTACTTCCAACTGAGCATGTTGCGACCAGTGTCATTGAAGTATTATGGGATGATGGCCAATGACAAGTAACGAATGAAGGATCAAAGCATGTGAGAGATCCTATAGCGAAAGGACCTGGGGTGATGAAAGGTAGACTTACCAGTCCTTTACAATAAACATTCCTAAACCAACTCCGATCGACTGCAGCCCACGACCTGTAAACGCACCATGTTTGAATGACCAGTATATTAGTACACTGTGGAACATGTCTTTCTGGCAATGCTTCAACCATCCGTAAAATCAACCAGCGCCCCTCTATAAATGTCCTAACATGCACCCTACTCCTTAGAGATTCCAATTCATTATCATACCCATCTCACCGGATTTTACGCTTCAAGATACCCTTGCGCCAGTCGAGGTCACTCTAGCCCATGTTGCCCATGTTAAAATTGCCGAATAATGAAACTGGCAGTTGGCTCTGCTGCTGCTGATGCTGCTGCTGCTGCTGTTGTTGCTGCTGCTGCTGTTGCTGCTGCGGTGGTGGTTGATTCATTGATCCCCATAAATCCCAGTTTAACGTTGAGACATCTAGGTAATTACCTAGGAAAGGGTCGAGGTCTGTCATCTGAGGAGCACTTGTGGGAGGATGGCCGACTGGTTGTTGTGGCGAGGACTCTGCGGTGCGTCCGTCGCTCCTTACAACCTCTCGTATGCGATAGATAAAATTTGGTGTCTCCAGAGGCTGGCCGGCTGCCACGAACGCTTGTTCCCGATTCTTCCATGCCTTTAATACTGTCTGCGCTTGGATAGAGTACGTCTTTTGGGACATGTCCAGAATTTCGGGGTGATAATGGTAAATCTTCTGGATCATGTTCCACGCGCGGTCGGCAAGGGAGCCGGTCGGTCGCTGGCAGAGCTGTTTCGTCATGACTGTAAAGATATCGATCTGGAAGTGGTACTTGAGAAACCAGAGGAATCCGGTTTGTTCCATGACCCCGTAAGCGTCAGTGCTGTGCTCGTTGTTCATCAGGACAATCTTGAAGAGGTTGTCCTTTTGACTGAGGATTTCGGTTCCCCACTCCGGCTGCTCCCTCATGGGCACCAACATCTCCCTCATTTTGCTGGTGATCATCGGACGAACGGTGAGAGCGGCAATGTGTACGTTTCCGGCAGTTGGGTCGATATAGCGAGCCTCTACTTCCAAAAGATTCTGCTCCAGTGAGTCCACCAACTCCCGGTACGAATGGATGCTCGGAATGGTCGCGGGATCTTGGCCTTCAAAGTTGTCGCCCATGATGGCAGCCTCCCACCCTGGCGTCCCATGAAGAGATTCGGCGTTGATCAGAAACTTGGCGATCTGGTAGCCGATTAGGCAGAACGCCATCTCTGTTGGGCCCTCGCGAGGTTGAATCGGTTCGACTGATCCAGGGAAAAGGTCGGCGTCGTTTACGTTTTGTGGCATCTTGGTATCCCAGTTGCTTGGCAGAAGCGAGTGGCTCAGTCCAGAGACCAGCGCATTCTTTGCATCTTGAAGGATGATCTGCCACCACATGCGTCGTCTCATCTCGGTCTCGAATGCGTTGAGGCCCAAGTAGTCGCCATCACGGTGATAACCCATCTTTTGCGCAATCCGCACAACCATTCCGCTCAAAATCCAGGCGGCATGTCGATCATAGCGGTTCTGAAGGGATAGCTAGCGACGTTAGCACCTCACTGTATGCAGCACGTAAAACGCATCTTACCAGGTACAGTAGCAACGCCTGCAGAGCCACCATATCATAGTTTTTCAGAAAGTTGAACTTTGTAAGCGCCAACTTGGTTCCAATGGTATACCTCCGCAGGGCTTCATCGCGAGAAATTCCCAGCATCTGAACAGACTCGGTCTCAGTGAGTGATACTGCCGCCATGGTGAAAACGGAAAATAGGAGAGCCTGGTAGTTGAGTGGGATTTTGTTCACATCAGTGGCCATTTCCAGGGTATATGGTTGAACAGATGGCACATGGATGATCTTGGTCAAAGGGTTGACTCGATCGACGAACAACTGCCAAAGTCTGAAGATATGAACGGGGTCAGGCTGAAGCTCTTCTATGGATCTGGTGGATGAGTCCGAGGGAATAAGAAGATCGATATTGTAGTCCGGGCTCAGATCTTCTGAACCCATAACACTGGCATCTTCTGGGTCGTCGGTGTCCACAATTTCTCTCATTGCTTGGAGCTTCATGGCCCGCATCAGTCAGTTTGTCGTATCAATAGTGAAAGTCGAACACACTCACCTCATCATGAATATTGGCCCAGAGATAGCTGTCCATGAAACGCACGCCACCCTCTTCCTTGACCATCTTTCCGGTTGGTTTCCACTTGGACTGACCGTCAACGTTGGTCGGGGTGGCAGGGTATGCATCTGGCAGAGAGCCATTGGTGGCGGGTGACTGTCCAATGGCGGAGGGAGACGGTACGGAACCATCGGCATATTGTTTCAGTAATTGCTCACATCGCGCAAGTCGCTCCTGGAGGTCCTGGTTTGGTCTCCGGCGCTTCCTGGCGGGAGCTGGAGTGCTTGGAGTGCATGTAACATTTGCCTTGCAGAGTTAGTCGCAGAGGCTCTGTAGCACGGGCAAAGGCAATAGACAATCTGCAGATAGAGCTGATCTTGATCTTGATCCTATGGCAGATATAGTAAACGCACCTTGACGCAGTTTGAGCAGGGCGTGTTGCGATCGCATTTGATCTTGCGATGCTGGCACAAGACGCAGGCCAAGACTCGGGGCGCCTTGTGCGACGCCGACGCCGACGCCGATGCCGATACCGATCCCGGTGCAGACGAGATGTTGTTTGACATATCCACGGGTCGGACAGGGCCTTACATAACAAGAGTCGTTGGAAGAGTCGAGGTCGAGATAAATTATCCTATGACGCCAATATAAGCTCCACCGCGCGGCGGGAGCTGGGGTATTTTTGAAAGCCCGCTTCGCTGGGTTCAGGTGAGGGGGAGGGGCACGAGAAGTCGTTGGTTGCCAAGTCAAAGGTTTGTGAAAGCTGAATAGGAGGAAAAGGAATAGAGATCAAGCTTGTGAGAGGCGAAGCCGCTCAATAATAGCACTAGAAACCTCCCTTGCGCAATGGAAGCGACGAGCAAGCAAGGCAGCTGACGCCGTAAAATGCCGAGTCTACCGGTACAATGTAGAGCCGGCTTTGGCTTGGGCTTGGGGCTTAGGTTTGGGCTTTTGGGAGGTAGCCCAGGGGTTTTTTTTTTTTTTGCTCTTTGTATGTTTGGTGTTGGAGCAGCGCTGTGCGGTGCTAGTAGCTGTGCATAAAAGTCTGGTTTAGAAGGATGGATAGGTAAGTAGTTAGGCCCGCATACCGGAACCCGCGAAGTCCGATGAGCAATCACAACAGTTGACGTAGGTAGGTCAAGGGAACATGGGGGAAAAAACACTCTCTGTTAGAGATGACAGTTGTTAGGGCTTTAATAGAGGTGTCAGTTATGCAGGCATATTTGTTGGCTTTAGTTCGATCATAACACACCGATACCTGGCCTCAAGGTAAGGTTCAGGTTCATATAGAGCTGCCTAGGCCAGACGCCAGACGGGGAATCACAGTATTATTAGTACTAGGTTTCACATGGAAGAAATGTTCACGCTCGAATCGAATCTTCTAGCCGAAACGGTCCAATGGCAAGCATTCGGGTCCGAAAGCGAGCCGTCTAGTTGGATAGCGGCGGACTTGAATGCCAAAGTCCGCAATGAGATGAAAAAAAGGCCATCCCTGTCCGATGACCCAGGCAGGTTTGCGTCAGTACGTAAACGGTATGCACCATATGGAAGTTGGAATGGAAATTGTCCTAACGCCGTGGATTGATACTGACTAGTTATACTTGAACAGCTGATGATCTGTCGAGACGGATACGCCAAAGAGACTCAACGTTGTGTTATACCAAACGCAATGCTTCAGAACAAACGCTTCAACGCCAACGCCAACGCCAACGTCGAACTTTTTCGCAAAGCTCGGAAGCTCCGGAAGTTTAAGCCACTTAAGCATCTCGTCGTTCCAGGTCTAGATGCTAGTAGCACAAATAACAAGTTCCAAGGTTGTAAACCCTTCTCGCAGCCTCTCTATCTATGACTCTTATCAGAAGGTCATCTCTTAACTTGTCGGACTACGGCAGCGGCCCGACCCCAGGTAGTTTTTCGCATACTTGCTTTGATCAACTATGTTTTGCATCTCATATGGTATGATGCTCCCCCACGGAGGCATAACGGCCGACTTGCCGTTGTCCCACAACTTCTACCGGCTTTGCGTTCTCTGTTTGTAGTCTTTTTGTCAAGGCTCTCCGACTACCGGCTTATTCTCGTCGGTAGTCAAGCCCTCACTAGCACGTTAACCTTCAAGTCGCCTGCTGGCATGATCCTTGACCACGATGCGCAAAGCGAGCTTCATCCTGCTCAGAAGACATCGCCAGCTGATCGCTGTTCTGGACATTAGAGTGCTCGAGCCGATCGAGGTTGTAGTGAATGCTAAAATCTAAACTCAAGAACCGACTGTTGCTCTCTTCAAGGTCCGGAGTTTATCAGCAACGGTTTCTGGGATCTCTTGATCGGCAGGTCTTTTGCAGGCCGTGTTAATCAAGATGGCTGGCTGTCAAGATTTAAGATCTAGTAGAAATGGGCATAGGTAATATAATGGATGATACCTCCATGGGGCTTCCCTCGTTTGACAAACGGCAAGCATCCGAGACGATCCGAGGTCACCGATCTAGCGTCTCGGGAGTCGGAACATTGTTTTAGGGGGTGGTGACCCTGCACAATTGCGGCCCAGTTTCTGCACATACGTGACCAGGGCTGCTCATATCATCATCATTATGAACGAAATGCTGCCAGCAGCTTGTTTTTGGCATGAGAGATCCTTCCAGCACGTAAGAGCAGGAAATTCCAAGAAACATGCAGGTTTCCTTGCCCAAAGATGTTGCGTTATTGTATTTGTTCTTCTGAAAACATAGATCCCAACTCTGGACCAGAGTCTGCCTCGTCGTTCTTGGTCTCAATCTTCTGTTCCACTGGTACCAAAGACATTCTCGCCTTCTTACGAAGTACACGCCGATGAGTCGCGCTCTTCAAATGCTGCTTCCAGGCCTCTTCGGTCATCAGCACCGTATGACATATTTCGCACATGCGCTTGCACGGTGTTGTCTTTGGAGGCGGATTGCCTACTTGTGTGAGAACCTCTTGAGCAAGCGACGAGATCTCTGTCGGAGGTGGACGTTCCTCGCCTTGGAGAAATTGCTGGGCCAATTGTACCGCAGGATCAACGACATTTTTGCCATATGCAGAGACGTCTGTGCTGTCCAAAAGGTACATGTTGTTCATAGCTTCCGGTCCAACCTCGCGCAATCGCGGAATCTGTTTGAGTCTAATCCAGCGGGTCTGGTATACGGCGTATCGCCTTGTTGCCGACTTCATCTCCTCAAGGGCGGCGCATTTCAACTTCTCAAGATCGGCCGCTTCTCGTCCCTCATCGATGGCAGACAAGTACGGTTCAAACTGCTTGTATCCAATTGACTGCCAGATTCCCTTTGACATGTCGAGAACCAGGCCCTCCGCTTCCTTTTTGTGCTTAAAGTTGTAAAGCTCCCGTACTTCATCCATAAGCCCGCTCTTTTGCATCTTGTCCACTCGTGTGTCGAGACGTTCGCGCAGCACGTCGCGCTCCGAGTAAACCCAGAACAACAGATTCTCCCACGGTTGTTTGATGGCATCTTGCTGCGCAGCTTCCTTGCGGGCCTGCTGCTCGGCATAATATTCAGATGCACGCTTGCCGCTCCTGAGGTAGATCTCCAAGGAACGTTGGATCTTGCGACGATCCTTGGGATGCCATCGGTCTGCCATGACGGGGTCAACTTTACGCAGTTCATGAAGCATAACTTCACCCGATTCTTGTAGGATAGGAAATGACTTGGTAGTGTCCAGCTCTAGGTCGTCCAGAATAACCTCTTTAAAGAGTATGGGGTCGACGTAATACTGTGAACCGCCAACCAGAATAGGCAGTCGTCCTCGGCCACGAATCTCCCGTATTGTGCGGTTCGCTTCTCTCTTGAAGTCGTCAACATCCCACGGTTGCTCATCCAAGGATATATGGCCAAGAAGATGATGAGGAATTCCACGTTGCTCATCAGATGTAATTTTATTAGTGATGATCGGGAGGCCATTATACAATTGCATAGCATCGGCATTGATGATTTCACCATTCAATCGAGTTGCAAGTTCGACAGCCAACTACTAAGCGTCAGAGACTCTCCAAGATACAAAATTATTCCCACTTACGTCTGACTTGCCCGTGCCCGTAGATCCCAGCACGACCACAAGGGGTTCTGCTGGAGGTTTTCTTGAAGACATGGTAGTGACATTTCGCCTGAGTAGAGAGCCCAGGCGACGAAACATCTAAGGTGAAGAAGCCATAAATAGTAAACGTTCAGGATCTGCCTCTGCCTTTATGTATTCAAGTTTGACTGAACTCTAAGCATGAAAGATGGCCGTTGATCAAATCATGACTGGCATCTTCAAGTTGTGTTCCAGAACAAGCAAAAGCGGAGACAATTTGACGGAAAAATTACGGTGGAGCCGAAAAAGGTCTGCTACACTGCTACAATTGGTCTCAGAGTCTCAGAGGCTGAAACCCCCTTTGTTCACTTTCTTTCTCGCTACCTTTAGGGACCAGACCTGACTTGGAAGCTCAGGGAAGCTCACCCCTGGCTGGGGTAGGTCACGTGCCACTCCACTCCCAATATTGGACACATCTACAATTTGGGTCACTGAAGCCAGATCGCCATCCTCCGCCCCCCCAGCTCTCCTTTAATTCTCCCATCGACCCTTCAAATCGCCTGGGCTCCTCAAGCTCAGCATCTTCCTCATCCTTTTCTTTCTTTTCTTCCCTTTATTGGATGAATAGTCCAATTCTTGTTCTTTCCCTTTAATCGTTGCCCACCATGAGTTCTCGTAAGTTGCCATTACCCAAATCCAATCCCATCTGTGTCGCGGAGCTCGAAAGCTCAAGGTTTGAGCTCGCACGACTTGGACAATTTGCGCGCAATTGGCGAACTGCATCGCGATCATCAAACTCAAGCTGACCTGTGATTGCGCTCGACAGTCCGATTCCTCGATTTGGTCAAACCGTTCGTGCCGTTCCTCCCTGAGGTTCAGCAGCCGGAGACCAAAATCCCCTTCAACCAGAAGCTGATGTGGACGGCGCTCACCCTCCTCATCTTCCTGGTCATGAGCCAGATGCCTCTCTACGGTATTGTCTCCTCCGACAATTCGGATCCTCTATACTGGCTGCGAATGGTTATCGCGAGTAACCGTGGAACTCTGATGGAGCTGGGTATCACTCCCATCATCTCCTCTGGCATGGTTTTCCAGCTTCTTGCTGGCACCCACATGATCGACGTCAACCTTGACCTCAAGTCCGACCGCGAGCTCTACCAGACCGCCCAGAAACTCCTTGCTTTCATCCTCTCCGCCGGTACTGCTACTGTATACGTCTTCTCCGGTCTCTACGGACCCCCCTCCGACCTTGGTGCCGGTATTGTCTTCCTCCTGATCCTCCAGCTCGTTGTTGCCGGCATGATTGTCATCCTCCTTGACGAGCTCCTCCAGAAGGGCTACGGTCTTGGCAGTGGTATCTCTCTGTTCATTGCCACCAACATCTGCGAGTCCATCATGTGGAAGGCTTTCTCTCCCACCACCATCAACACTGGCCGTGGTCCCGAGTTCGAGGGCGCTGTTATTGCCCTGTTCCACCTCCTCATGACCTGGCCCAACAAGCAGCGCGCTCTCCAGGAGGCTTTCTACCGCCAGAACCTCCCTAACATCATGAACCTCTTGGCCACCATTGCCGTTTTCGCCGCTGTCATCTACCTCCAGGGTTTCCGCGTCGAGATCCCCGTCAAGTCTTCTCGCCAGCGTGGTGCTCGTGGATCATACCCCGTTCGTCTTTTTTACACCTCAAACATGCCCATCATGCTGCAGTCCGCTCTTTCTTCCAACGTATTCCTTATCAGCCAGATGCTCTACTCACGTTTCTCTGAGAACCTCCTTGTCCGTCTCTTCGGTGTCTGGGAGGCCAAGGACGGTTCGTCTCAGCTCCACGCTGTCTCCGGTCTCGTCTACTACATGTCTCCTCCTCAGAGCCTGAAGGAGGCTCTTCTTGATCCCATCCACATGAGTGCCTACATCGTCTACATGCTCGGTGCCTGCGCCCTCTTCTCCAAGACCTGGATTGAGGTTTCTGGCTCCAGCCCTCGTGACGTTGCCAAGCAGCTCAAGGATCAGGGTCTCGTCATGGCTGGTCACCGTGACCAGTCCATGTACAAGGAGCTCAAGCGCATCATTCCCACTGCCGCTGCCTTTGGTGGTGCCTGCATTGGTGCGCTCTCCGTCACCAGCGACCTCCTGGGCGCTCTGGGCTCAGGTACCGGTACTCTCCTTGCTGTCACGTAAGTTATAATCACATCCTTCGTATTGACATCTTACTAACATGACGCAGTATTATCTATGGTTACTTCGAAATCGCCGCCAAGGAGGGTGATTTGTCCGGTATGAAGGGCATGATTATGGGCTAATCGGCCATCGAAACGAACGCAGGGCACGGTTGATTCAGCCTTGACGTTATGACCTGCTCAAGACGGGTGTATTGTGTATTAACAGTAAAGAGGAAGAGAAAGATAAAAATAGTTAACATTGTTTTGTTTCCTTTTTGCCACAAGCCGGAGGAGTCGGGGAAGTGATGTAAATTTTGGTCGGGAAGAGCATTGGGACAGCGATTAATGGCTGTTGTGTCAATATTAAACAAAATAGCTCAAAAGTTGTCATGGCGGGTTTATTGGAGAGGGATACCATGTCCAAAAGCCGCGTGTGGGTGTTACGGGGATAGGCTCTCTGTAACTCAAGAACGATATATGAATGACATATCTAATGCCACATTTTGTGCAAGCTGTCTAATATTTGAGCTTTGGAGGACATGATAGCTGTGGTTAGTACTGCAGTAGATTATGCCAGGGAGATGGATGGCAACGTTACCATGATACCGTAGATGTCTCGCTTGAATAATACTATATTCAGAGCAGACGTATCTGCTAAACTGGTGATTGCCAGCAGAGTTTGCTAACTTCCAGAAGATACGATCGCCGAGAAAGACTACACAGCAAAACCATGGTTGAAGAGACGGGTGTTTGCTTATCAGTATCACGCTATCAAGCAAGTGAATCTCGTTTACGTTTGTCTCACGAGCAAAACACTCTGCAAGTCTCACCGGTCCTGCAGCAGCAAGGTCCTCGCATCACGATACTCAACGGTCCAACAGGAGCACACCCAGTACGTTGCGATGTCATCAGACTTCGATTGGACAGCAGTGTTGAGTGCAACCGCATACACGACGATGAAACGTGGGGTGGACTTGTCGAGACTCGAGCGACCTGGAATGAAATAGGGAACTGTAATTGGCGAAGACGGGAGTCGTGTATTGTCCGGCGGTGAGAGCTTGAAGGGAATACTGCAGTTCATTGGGAGTTTGCGTGTGTTAAGGCAAAGATTGAACGACAAGTTTGGTTTGTCGTACGCTCGATGTGTGGGTTGCTTGCTAAACAATGCCATTGTGGCCAGGCTTCGTTAGAGAAGCTATGATGAAAACTGACAGAGCCCAAGTCAATTGAAGATGTTATTTCCCATTGTCTTGAAGACAAAGAATCTTGTAAGTGATTGGATGAGTCGCATTACCGGCATATCATTCACCAAACTGCACGATTTGTGACACCACCATCCAGTTCGAGCGTGACCCTCCAACTCTGTCAAGCTCAGACCGCAGAGTGGCCTGTTTCCCCTGCTGAAGACATGATCCTTGCCCTGGGAAAAAATAGCCTTCAGTCATTTGCATACTTCCGGGGGTTGTTGTGGAGATGGGTATTCTATGTAGGGTAGCTTGTGATGGTGCAATGTTTTGTTGAAGACTGGAATGCTTTGGTGGTGGGTTGCATAACAACTGCATTAGTACCAAGAGACTGGTCCAGTTCACCTTGGCGAAAGCGACTGGAGACCCTTTGTTATTATCCGTAGAGCCTCGCGCGAGACCTACGTACAGCACTTGGCTAAGTGCGTATTCGATGCGATACGCATTTTATGATTCGATTATTAGCTACGAATCATATATCATTTTAATCCGATCCATATAAGTCACATACAGGATACAGCAGTGAGATGCAAGGTAAAGAGATACGAGCCCTTGACTTCAGTCAACTGGGCTCACAATTGAGTTCGCTCAGTTGAACTCAATTAAAGTCCTCTCTAGATCGACCCTGATCACGATCTCGGGCTCGTCACCGTGTCTACCAAATGTCAAAGTGCGTGCGTAGAAACTAAACAAGGTGGTATTGGCATTTCACTGATTCATTAGCGACTTACCACGTTCCTGCGCCTCTATTTATTAAACTGGTCAAGTCTTTTTTCATCTTCCAATATGTCTTACCTGTCAGTCTGTTTAGTTGTCATCCAGACTTGATTGTCCCTGTCAACAAGTCGCCCTTTTCTTCCTTGCCTGAGTCAGGCCGGCCAATTAATGAAAAGAGGGCCCCTTCTGTCGGTATTGATTTCCGAGCCAAGGTGTAGATACGTCATGGCTAGGATGTTTTAGATACGACTGTATTGATGAGGTACCTGTTATAAAGGCACTTTTGTAGAGCTGGGATGAGTACCTTCATTGTCAGACGCTAACTGGATAGCTGTATCTTCCACAAGCCAGGTTAATCTGCATGTCTGAGTCTCTGGCTTAACGTCGATATCCTTGTTGAGCTTGTGACCAGTAACTGACAAGGATTGATTGCTATCAATCAGTAGCACTCAGCTCCCCTCTCACAGACATGAAACTACAGGACAGTCATAACAATCGATTCAATATCCAGTACAAGCTAGGTGATGGAATCTTGACAAATCTGACACCTGCTCGAAACGGAGTGGACGAGGCAATTTGTCTCCGCAGCCCCGTCATAGAACCGGGGCTCCAACGCTCTGGCATCATCGACGACCATTGTTTGTAATTGCGAAGATCTCGTGATGTGAATGTGTCAGGACGCGAGAAGGTGAACATCAACGAGTGAGGCTGACAACTAAGTTAGTGCCTAGCCCAGTGTTCAAAGTCTGTTATGCCTGTCAATAAGGAAAAGAAATTAAGTAAACGTAGAGAGTCCAAGGAATAACCCAGGCAATCCAGGCCAAGCTAAGACGATGGTTCGTGTGCAGGGCAGCATCGCATCGCAATGTCAGTCTAGGTCGTTGGAAGCCCCACTAATAGCTTCAAAAGCTCGCAGAAACTCCCTGGACACCGACAGCAACGCCGACACCACCTTCCCGGCTTGGGCCTGGCTTCAAAGTCCATTCTTCTTCTCAACGGCCGCACGCTCTTGAACTCTTCCTCCTCTTTTATCAGTCCTGCCTCAGTCAAAACTTTGACGTTTCGGCTGCACCTCGTATCTTCTCCTCTACTGACCTTAGGACACATTTTCTTTTCTTCTCTGTTCTTCTCGAGGCATTCTTTCACTCTTCTACGCTCTCTACCAGACGTGATTCGCCCGAGAGTAGTTAGTGCTCAGAGTGCGCATACGGACGATCAACACAGACAAGCTCAGCGACCTCGGCATCTACCTGCTGCGACTGCGACTGTGAGCATTCTCAGCGATCTAGAACTTGCACCCGCGACGTCTGAAGCGCAAACCTCAATTCCCCTCACCACCCGGGTTCTTCCAAGATCACGTCACGCCACGCTTTGATCAATGGTGCCTGCAAGTGACGTTTAGCTGGGATAATTGCGACAAGGCACCCCCGACGAGTACTTCTACCTCAAGACCTCCGACCGACGCCGCAGCCACCACTACCGGTCCGGCGCGTGCAACCCACCTTGACGATCATCTGCCCGAATTCATATTTGTCTAATATTTTCATTTTCAAACCTGGCCGACCCATTGCCGCAACACCCCGTGTTTCTTGCTTTTTCCGCCTCCGCGGCCGTCTCTCACCTCAGTGAGCTCGACACGTACCTTTATAACCAGCACATCCTCTGAAAACATGGGGTTTGCGCGGTGCGAGGGGCCGATATGGAGGATTGATGACTTCAGTGTCTGCTTCCGGCAAGAGTTTGTGTTCCCTTGTCCTTTCATCCCCCTGCGCTTTCCTACCGATTCTGGCTGACCGAACTACTCGTACTACTCCAGCTACCTGCAGATTCTCTTCCCTCTGATCGCCCTTTTTCTTTCCGTCGCGCTCTTTGCTTGGTCCAGCATCTCCCGCCTTCTAAGTTCCTGGTCCAAATCGAAAGCCAGGTATCAACAGCTTTCCAACGAAGACCGTCGCCACAGCCATACCGATCTTCCCCCAGAGCAGGTTGACGATTCTGATGACGATGACGCACTTGAGATCAATGGTGGTCGTCTGGCCCTCGTCAAGACCACTACTCGTGGCTCCGTTGTCCAATCCGACACCCCAACTGGACAATTGATTTCGCAAATCATCGAAGAGCTTGCCGTCGCTGGTCTTATTGCCGTCAATGTCATTCAACTTTCCACCGATGGCAAGGGACGCCACAGTCGTTCTGCTTCTATTACCGGTCTAGTCGTTTGGGTCTACGTTTTTGTCCTCTCGACTCTGCGTCTTGTTCTGGGTACGATGAAATGGCGAGGTCCGCGTCTCTGGAACCACACTGCTTTCCTTTACAGCTTCAATTGGGTTCTCTCAATCTTCCTTTTCCGTTCCGCCTTCCTCCAAGATGACATTAGTCGAATCAACCAGATTTTGACATTTGTCGAGTTTGGACTCATCACACTCCTCTTCGGAATGGCAATGACCACTAGGAAGGGCAACAAGACGGTCTTTATGGAATGGGAGGAGGGCATTGAACCTTCGCGCGAACCGCTGGCCAGTCTCTTTTCTCTGGCTACATTTGGCTGGGTTGATGCGATCGTTTGGAAGGGCTGGAAGGCTCCGATGGAGATGGAGCATGTCTGGAACTTGCTGCCCAAGGACAAGGCTGCAGCTGTCATTGCTGATTACCGTCAATTGAAGCGAACTGGTTCCCTTGCCATGCACCTGCTCAAGTATTTCAGGAGGGATCTACTTATTCAATGCGCCCTCGCTGTTCTCGCTGGTCTATTCACGTTCGCACCGACCCTCCTTCTCAAGGTGATTCTCGAGTTTGTCGAAAACTATGGTGCCAGGCCGGAAGAAAACAGACCGATTAACGTCCTCTGGCTTTATGTCATTGGCCTTCCCGTAGTCGATCTCATACGTTCATATGCTGATAATCAAGCTCTCTGGATTGGTCGGAAGATATGTATCCGAGTCCGAGCCTTGATTATCGGCGACATTTATGCCAAGGCTCTTCGTCGCAAGGCCTCCGCAGGCAAGGATAAGGTGTTGCTTGAAGAAGCCAAGCCTAAATCCACCAAGGGCGACGAGACCAAGGATGGTGTCATCAGCAAGATCAAACGAGCCCTGAGCATGAAGAAGGACGACAAGAAAGCTTCACCTAGTGATGCCGAGTCTGCCAACGATAGCATCAAGGATGACAAGAAGGACGACTCTAATGACGAGCAAGCCAATCTAGGTACCATCATCAACCTCATGTCCATCGACAGCTTCAAGATTTCCGAGGTTACAGCATACCTTCATTTCCTATGTGCTTCTGCGCCCACACAATTGATCGTTGCCATTGTTCTGCTGTGGCAAGTCATGGGTCTTAGTGCCATTCCTGGTATTATTGTCATGATCCTCCTCTTGCCGGTCAACTACGGTCTCGCTCGCGGCTTCACCATCACTTCTAAGAGGATTCTTGCAGCGACGGACAAGCGTACTAATGTTACCAATGAAGTCTTGCAAAACATTCGAATCATCAAGTACTTTGCCTGGGAGCAGCGCTTTGGTCGTATCATTGACGAGAAGCGTCAAGCTGAGCTCAAAGCCTTGCGTTCCAGATTCATGGTTTGGGCATTGGCCGTGGCCATCTGGAATTCTGTCCCTGTTCTCATTACCTTTTTCTCCTTCCTCGTTTACACCTTCGTCGAGAAGAAGCCACTAAAGCCGTCCATTGCTTTTACGGCCATCTCCCTCTTTATGCTCCTTCGTGTTCCGCTGGACCAGTTTGGCGATATGTTTGCCCACGTCCAGGAAACCAAGGTTTCGATTGACCGCGTCGAAGAATTCTTGACGGAAGAAGAGACCGACAAGTACATTCAGCTCGGATTGGAAAACGTGGATGAGAACGGTGTCAGGCGAATTGGTTTCAAGAACGCTACTCTAACATGGGGTAGTAAGGACATTGTTTCCGAGGAGAACACGCGTGCTTTCCGGCTGATGGATCTCAACGTCGACTTCCAACTGGGCAAACTGAACATCATCGCAGGACCTACAGGTTCTGGAAAGACGTCTATGCTGATGGGTCTTCTTGGTGAAATGACTTTGCTAGAAGGAGGCGTCTACTGTCCTGGCGGTCGCAGCCGAGAAGATGTTCACCCCGATCCTGAGACAGGCCTCGCTAACACGATTGCATACGTCGCACAATCTGCGTGGTTGGTCAATGCGAACGTTCGTGAAAACATTCTCTTTTCTTCTCCATTCGACGAGCAACGGTACCGCAATGTCATTGTGGCTTGTGCTCTCGAGCGCGACCTCCAGATCCTCGACCATGGCGACGAAACCCTAGTTGGAGAAAAGGGTATCACGCTCTCGGGTGGACAGAAACAACGCATCTCTCTTGCTCGTGCGCTCTATTCCAATTCGGCTCATCTGCTGCTTGATGATTGCCTCAGTGCTGTTGACTCGCACACTGCGCAATGGATCTTTAGCAACTGTATTCGAGGACCGCTCATGAGGAACCGTACTTGTGTTCTTGTGACACACAACACGTCCCTCTGCGTTCCCTCTTCCGACTACGTGGTTTTATTGGAAAATGGCCGAGTTGATATTCAAGGACCCTCAGCTGAGGTGATTGCTTCTGGCAAACTTGGTGAGGAGATCCAAAAGTCACATCCCGGTTCAGCTAATCCCTCGCGAATCCCTTCTCGCGTTCCGTCAAGTGTCGGCGATGATGATACCACGGTAAATGGCCAGGGTGACGCCCTCGATGGTGTGGATAGCTCAAAGAAGGATACCGCACAGAGCAAACCGAAAAAGGATGCCTTGGAAGAGACCAAGGCCACTGGATCAGTCAAATGGCCCGTTCTCAAGCTTTATCTTCAGTCTATGGGACCATGGTGGTTCTGGGTTGTTGCTCTTTTCGTCTTTGTCTCGCAGCAGGTTTCCGGATTGGCCACGAATCTCTGGGTTCGAGAGTGGGCGAATCAATACGTCGAACAGGGAGGTCCTATCGGTATGGAGGCCAAGTCAAACGCTTACTCTACCTCGCAATTTTCGAAGGTCACCTTTGCCAACGTAGTCCGCTTGAGCCCTGCAGACGACCAGAGCGCTGAGTCTTTCAACGGAGAAATCTTTATGCAAGGTGGACACGAAAAGGTCAATGCTATGTACTACTTGACCGTTCTCGCTGCCATTGGCATTGCTGGTGCACTTGCAGCCTTGTTCAGAGATCTGTGGGTGTTCTTGGGCTCGTTGACGGCGTCGAAGCGAATCCACGATCGACTGATAGCATCTGTGACGCGAGCCAAGTTCAAGTTCTTTGACATAACGCCGCTTGGTCAGTTGATGAATCGCTTCAGCAAAGATCTGGAGGCTGTCGACCAGGAAATCGCACCTGTGGCGATTGGTGTCATCAGCTGTGGTATCTCTCTTATCATGACAGTTGGCCTCATCACATACATCACACCCAAGTTCCTCTACGCTGCCGCCGGTATCGCTGTTCTCTTCTACCTAGTTGCTGCGTTTTACCTGCGGGCCTCCCGCGACTTGAAGCGCCTCGAGGCAGTCCAGCGCAGCCCTCTGTTCCAGCAATTCGGTGAGACCCTGAGCGGCATGACAACCATTCGAGCTTATGGTGACGAGCGACGATTCATCCGGGACAATCTGGAGAAGGTCAACACACAGAGTCGACCATTCATCTACTTGTGGGCCTGCAATAGATGGTTGGCATTCAGGGCTGATGTCGTAGGAGACCTGGTGGCCTTCTTTGCTGGCATGTTCCTCATTCTCAACCTTGGAAAGACAGATGCAGGTGCGGCGGGTATCTCCCTGAGCTATGCGTTGAGCTTCACCGAGAGTGTGTTGTGGCTTGTGCGACTGTACGCCATCAACGAACAGAACATGAACTCTATGGAACGTATCAAGGAGTATCTAGATGTTGAGCAAGAAGCCGATGCCGTCGTCGAAGACAACCGCCCTCCAGCAGACTGGCCTCGCAAGGGATCTGTCGAGTTTGTGGACTACACAACAAGCTACCGCAAGGAGCTCAGCCCCGTCCTGCAGAACATTTCGCTCAAGATCGAGCCACAAGAGAAGGTGGGCATTGTAGGAAGGACAGGTGCAGGCAAGAGTTCGTTGGCCCTGGCCATCTTCCGAGCGCTGGAGGCAGACAAGGGCAAGATCCTCATTGACGGGTTGGAGATTGGCAGCATTGGTCTGCAGGATCTCCGAGAGAACATCACCATTGTGCCTCAAGATCCAACACTGTTCCACGGGACAATTCGAAGTAACCTGGATCCGTTCGATCAATACACAGACGAGCAGATCTTTGCCGCGCTTCGAAGGGTGCAGCTTATTGGTCCTGATGAGCCTGCAACATCACCACCAACACCCACACAGACCCCTGATTCGCCAAGCTCACCAGCTGCCAAGACCAACAAGAACATCTTCTTGAACCTTGAGTCAACAGTGGCAGCATCGGGCTCGAATCTGTCACAAGGACAGCGCCAGCTTTTGTGTCTGGCTCGAGCGATGCTGAAGTCGCCAACGGTATTGGTCATGGATGAAGCAACAGCATCCATCGACTATGCCACCGACTCAAAGATCCAAGAAACGATCCGAGAACTCACAGGCACTGTGATCACAATTGCTCACAGACTAGCAACGATTGTGGACTACGACAAGGTGCTGGTGCTGGACAAGGGTCAGGTGGTGGAATATGCTCATCCGTGGGAGCTCATCAACAACAAGGAGGGCACGTTCCGCAGCATGTGCGACATGAGCGGCGAACTAGATGTGCTCCTCAAGGCAGCTAAGAAGAAGTGGGATTCTGGACGTCTAGTAGACGTTGACTCATAGGGGGAGAAAGAAAAGTCACGGCGTATGGAAGAGGAGGACTGAGAAGTATGCAAAGGGAAGGATGACGGATGGCCTTTGTGTATGGTGGTTGTTTCTTGGAGTCAACATTTATACGTCTTACCGATGGTGAAGAGCCATCGACTTTGAATAAAAAGGATAGAAGGCAGTTTTATGCCTGATTAATCGAGTCATAATGTCATCTCTTCCACCCAGATGAAGTCATCGTGAACGCCGATGCGGGTCCGGAATGTGGGTGAAAGACCTTCTCCGCAATTCGGCGTTGAATTTGCATGAACTGGTAGACAGACATATACAGAGTACACAGGACTGACTACTAGAGTGTTCGACATATGCATACGTGTACAATTGTTAATATCCCAATTTATTAATACTATACATGTCGAAAACTTCCTCGGCCCTTGCCTACACAACTTTACTTAATTAAATATGCAGGGACCAGCCCGTGGCGTATAAACAAGCAGCAAGGGTACGTAAGTACTTGGGTTTCGTCACCCACGAGACGATTCGTTGGCCTTGACGATTTGACAACATGTCTTATAACCTATCTCTCATATAAGAATTTGTTTTCTCTGTCATGAGTCCCCTCTTGTTTATTCTTCACCCCTCACTTCCCCTCAAAAAAGTCAAAAAGCTCAACAGCCAATGCAAGGCCACGTCTGATACCTTAGTAGGTAGGTACCTAAGCTTACAGCACCCTTAGGTACTGCTGTGGCAAAGTTGGGCTGGGCACGTGCTCATTACTCCATCTGCCTCTACCATTACAACAACTCCTCCCAACTTTTTTTATATCCCCCACGACAACCGTCAGAGGGCGCGTCAACGCCTTGTTCTTTCGCTGTAAAACCAACTGCTCGGGTCCAGCATGAGCTTTCAGCCTCGCGCTTCACAGACGCCTCCGCATTTGGACTCGTCGAGTGTAGCCTCGGGGCAAACTACCACTTCACACATGCCGCTGCATCACTACCCAGAGAACCAGCTACACCAAAATGCAGCTCCATATACAGATCGTGCAGAGGACGATGATCCGCCTCCCAGCTACACCGTAGTCGACAACGAAGGTCCCCACGCCAACCCCTTCGACCTTCTCCCCATGAGCACATCCTCCCTCGGCATCCATCCCTTCAAGGGAACCTCGCACGACAAAACCGTCTACTATCTCGACAAGCGTCTTGATACAAACTCTGAACTCCTGGAACAGCACATCAACGACCTCGCCAGGGAACCGCCCCGGCCGTATGTCCGCATCAAGGGCATTGACCGCAAGTCCGGCGAGAGCAAGGATGGAATTGACTTTGACATCCACGTTGAACTCACGCCGCTTCTGTATCAGGAGATGGCTACGCGTCGCTCATGGAGACGGATCCGCGCTGTCAACAACTTTGACAAAGTACGTCGCGGGACAGCTGCCATGACCCGCGCACCGGGGTTTGGTGGCAGCGGACCGCCCGAGGAGGGCACGCCCGGTGTAGCGCAGTGGTGCTATCGCTACTGTGCGAACAAAGCCGGTCTCAAGGCTTTTGTTCTGGAGCGGCGTCTCACGGGTTGGGACTTTGCCCTCGTGGGGTCCAGACTGGAGAGTCTTGTTCGAGGGACGGGGTATCGTGGGGAGATCAACATTACGTTTCCTACTACAAATGCCCGTGTGGAGATTTACAACGACTGTCGAACGAATCGCTGGCGTCTTACGCGGTGGGTTGTCCTGATGTTCTATTTTACCCTCTTGTGGCTTCTCTCATGGCCATGGTTATCGTCTCGAACACGGTGGTTTGAGACCGTTTATGTGGAGTGGTCTATGAGTCGACCTGATAGATAGGGCACACTGCGATACGCGTGCATGAGCGAAGATCAGTGGTGTCGACTGTGGCGAAGGCCGATTCAACAGGCTATTCGGTGCAGGAGGCGAGGCAGACTGAGCCAGGACGACATTGACGATGAGCGCGTCGCGCCCGGGACTCAGGATTCTGCGAGGGGTATGAGAGCTGGACTGGAGGTTCTGCAGAGGACCTTTGGATGGGGAGGAGATGGAGAGGGTAGCGGACGTCACTCGCCGTGCAGTAGGTGAAGGGTGGTCTGGTGTCTTTGATATTATTCACTCCTTTGTTGGTGGATGTGTTTGCATGCATGGAAGCGTTGGCGTACAAGCAAAATGCATTCTGCTTTTTTTACTTATTTATGTTTTATGATTTACGACACATCTATTCCCAGCTCAGAACCTCTAGCTTCTTTTCTATCTACGGAGTTGGTTATATTTACATTTCAGTCGTCTGAAACACGTGAATGAAGTGACTTCATTCATGCTTGATGACATGTGATAGGATTTAGTGATGATGCGTGATATTAAACATAGCGCCTCTAATAGAGATAGAAGCTGTAAAACTCTGCTTCAAATACCTCGCAGCCATGGATTGAGCACCAAAGGTGTAAAATATAGAAATATTACTCGATTTTGGAGAGAAAATACAGACCTTAAACACTTGCTCTAGGGTAGAGCTTCTCTTTATCTTATCTTCTCCACCCCCCACCAACGGATCGCTCACTCATCATCTACACATCCCTTACCAATCTCAACCATCAGGCTCAAGCCGACTTAAAGCAGCCTTGCTCTCTTTTTTTCACATATTTAGTTTCCCCTTTTAACATCTGCACTCACAATTCAAGAACAGCAGACTCAGAACTGCCACCATGGCTGAACCGGAGATGAGTTCAAGCTCAAGAAGAATATTGGCTGTGGCCCTTGAGAATGAAACAGCGGTCTTATCAAAGCTGGTAAAAGGTTAGCTAAATCACAGCTACTATCATTCTCCCCCCCGGTTCGAGTGGATATGGTCACGAGACGAACCAACTCTCGCATGTCATCACCAACTAACGCAGTATAGACCTCACAGGATCCGCCCCAGAATCACCGGACCCTTCACTCGGTCTCGCTGGCATAACTCATCCCCTTTCCCTCAAAACACCATACTACTCCACCACTGTCCCCGTCTGGCTCGACCTCATCGCCTCACCCTCCGACTGGTCCGATACATTTCTCACTCCCGAAGCCGCCGAGGTGCTGGCCGTGCTCGGAGGCGTGGTGATCGTCTTCACCGCAGGCCCTGTCTCAGCGTCCAAGGATCATCCAGCAAAGGAACTAGTAGAGCACGTCGGTAAGGTCTTGAAGAAGGGGTTAGGAGGATGGGAGTGGGACGGAGTGGGATTGGCCATTGGTGTGGGAGGTGATGGGAGTGAGGAGGAGTGGGATGAGATTTGTGCAGAAGCCGGACTGGAGTTTGTGTCTGTTGGCGGAAAAGGTGATACGGGCCGTAATGAGTTTGGAGGTGTGTTCTCCGATCTACAACTTAAATGGGGAATCACTGACGGCAAACAGAAAAAACAGGAGTTGCTCGTGTAAAAGAAGCTCTCGAGGCAAACGACTGGTCACAGCTCGAAGTACCACTATCAGATTCCGAATTTGGCGACTTTGAGACCAGCTCCGCCAAAGCAGACGATGACGACGACGACGACAAAGAGTTGGATCCTAAAAAGATGGGTTTTGGGTTTGACAAGACTGACTTTGAGGGTCTGCGACGTGCGATATGGGAAGCAAGCCAGGATGTCGAGGAGCCCCCAGAACCCAAGGCAGAAACTAGCAAGGAGGGTGCATCCGGGAGAACCGCTGCTGGAGGCGGCCTGGAGGAGCTAGATGAGGATGAGATCATCAAGATTGAGAAGATGATGAGAAAACTGCAAGCTGTGAGGGAAGCGGGCGAAGGGATGGGAGAGGAACAGAGAAAGAGAATGGCAGCGAGAGCTGTGGAGGAGGTCATGAGAGACCTGTAAGCTCGTGAAATTTGAGCAAAAGAGGACAAAAATGTTCCTAGGACAAAAGGGTTACCTAAAAGAAGTATGACCAAGTTGCCAACTTCACCTCTTGTAGTAGGCTTGACATAGTGAAAGCCCACAATGGATTGGAGTGCTTACTTGTTTTCTCACCCTTGTGTGACATGAAGACAGCACAGATGCCGAATGGTGATGGATTCATGGAATAGCTTCGCTACCTCAACTGATCGTCCTCTATCTGCCATGTCCGGTGCTGCAACCGTTTTCGATATCGATATAGCTCGGTTCGCTTACCACGCCGTTACACCACAGTGTCACATTGTACGACCCAACAACCGTGATCCAAAACTATGCGTCTTACGTAGGACATGTCCAATTTTTGGTAGTATCGCGAGACCCTTTCGGCTGGTATGTACGGGGGTAAGGGACCCACGGCACGTTGGAACACAGGCGGGTCTCATGGCATTTTGACAAGCACCACGCTGCCGGTAATTCGAACAGAGTTTGAACACGACTCGGTTGTCATGTGTCGTAGGCTTGTGCCTCAAAAAGTGCTGTCTGTGATACTGATTCTGCGAACGAGTCAAAGCGTTTCCGCATTGGTTTGGACGAATTGACATCATATGTCTACCTTGCACAGGCGCATTGCTTGTCTCTTAATTTAGACAATGCGCAACGCATACTGGCATCAGGTAACCGCTGGCTACCCTAAGCTGCCGAGGAAAAGGTTTTTGAAGATCGGCATGAATTGTTGCGTTTGGATCACAGGACTCAACACGGCGGTGACCTGTTCAATAGATCCATAAACATGGGCTAGTGGTCATCGGGCGGCGTCGTAGTTTCATGCAAGGGAGGATTCTCAAGGTTGTTCCATTTGTCACGGCGTCGACCAACATGCCATAGTGTATTGATCCAGAAGCTCCTCCCCCTTCTCAAATCGACCGCTTGACTCGACTCGACCGGACCCGACTTGGAGTTGACGATCGACTAACTGACAGACACCACGCGAGGCCGGAAAGAAGCGACCCCCGGGGATCCAAGGGTCCACCGGAAGTATTAGTTACTCAGATCGAGAATGCAATTGAGTATGTCCTAATATCCCCTGAGGTGAGCTATGATAGACGTCAAAGGTCTAAGACGCCCCATCCGTTGGTCATGCCTAGCTTGGCTTTCCGTCACACAACCCTTGTCTGGCGCATGTTGTCAAACAGGGGAGCGACTCACGTTTCAGCGCGCCTGGCTAGAAGCGTGCTCAGCCCGTGCTTCAGCTCCTCTGCGGCTTGTGCTATGTTGACGTTCAGCAGTGCAGCTGAAGGGAGGCATGATGCTGTAAACCCACTTCAAGGTTGGTATGTATGAGAGCCGCCGAGCTGGGCATGTCACCGATGCGTCTGAGAATTTTGCATTTTTGCTATACGAAAAACACTAGGCAGGATAATCTGGTCATCCTTAGGTTCTAGGGATAACAGATCCCAAGGGAGCATCTACTAAGTGGTGCATGCCATCTCTGCAACAGTTTGGTGAGAAACGAGAATCAAGTGGTCGAAAGACGCGCTCGACGCGTTCGTCCCCGCCATGGATGCATGTGCATGTGCATGTGTATACAGTCTCTGCCCGAACTTTGCCGCCATTGGACGGAGCTCATGATCCGTTATGCAAGCCGGATGTCGTTTTGCACCTTTCGGAGCTCTGCATGGTCGGAGTCCAAGTGGTGGTCAGAGAGTGTTGACAGCAGCAAGAACTTGTGAGCCCTACATGGTAGCCATGGGTTCGGCCAAACTCGATCGACAGTAGGGGTTCTCAAATTCTCGTCTGTGCTCTACCCTCACAAGTTGAGAATCATATGTTGAGCTATGTATTTTGTCACGAAGAAACAAGTAACATTGCTTCTGTTGGTGCTGATAATAGCTGACCTAAAAGCTTGTTGACCAACGATAGCCTACCGTTTGTTCCCTTGGTTGTTGTTAACCATAGGAAAAGGGGCCGCATCCCTACAAAGGAGAAACTCTTGCATCCCCTAGAGTTTATGCAAGACGGCAACCGAGTCAAGTTAGGTATGGGGTCAACACTGCAATTGAATGTTTTGCTATCGCTTTGCTGTGGTCCGTGGGTGCGTAGAACGCACAATCGCCTTCGTACGATAAAACTAGGACAGCATCATGAGTTCAATGATGGAAGAAGAAAGGGAGCTGGTCTCAGACGGGGCGATCGGTCCCCCTAGACTTGATCGGGTGAGGTAAAACCGTAACACGATGTGGACCCGAGGGCAGTGGCTCAGCGCTGGTTGGCTTTGGATGATGCTGATCCTGCAAGGCACCAGGTCCCCAGATGCAGGCTCAGGGATCCAGGTCAGGGGTAGCGGCCCCAAACCGGCAAGTAGGTAAGGGAAAGAAAACAACTCGACACATGCTATATGTTTTCTGGGCTGGCATGTCTGATCTTTTCTTTTCGCCCCCGAGGCGCCCGGTAAAAGAGTCGGAGCCGATAGGAGAAACGAATGTCTTGCTGTAATACATCCACAGAAGAACGTTCATCAGTGCCCAAGGTCGAGACTTTCTGGATGACAGCCACAACCGTTGAGGCTTTGCCTGGTGGCGAAGGGCGATCAGCCAGATATTGCGGTGACCGCGGGACCATTGATTGCCGACCCTTGGTGCGAGTAGTCTCTGAATAGTTTCGTTCATGGTTCTCTTCAATGCTGTATTTCGTTCTTTCCTCTATGAGGTAAGTAGAACAATCCGATAGACGCTAATGTTGCCAAGCTGTGACCGACTTTTGGTCCTAACGTCAACAGACTAAAGACGGCCTCTAGGTTCGCTGATAGAACAAGCGGCGATCGCAACTGTTTCTAACAAAGCTTTGCACAAGAGAACCACAGTAGAAAAGGGGTCGAGGAGCAGTAGGCCTAGCCAAGAGCACTGGTCCACCATATGACGATGGGGCGGGAGGCTACTGCAGGAACAGGGTCTCAACGCACACCTCCCACAGCGGTTTCCGAGCATGCAGGTCTCTCACGCCGACGAGCATGCCATGGCGTGGTGGCATGGCTGTGGTATGATCCTTCGCCTAGATTTGCCGCGAGGACAACCTAGGAAACCCGTCAGCGATGCGTCAAGACTCAAACTGGAGTAGCGTCTGCAGAGGTTTTGAAACGAGGAGGAAAATGCCTTGCGACGACCCAAGCTGTTTTTCGAGATTCAGAGCTTGGTTGTATATAGGCCCTGTGAGACGGGCTGCCGGGTCCAAAACCCACGTTCCCCTTTCTGACTCATCTGTGTCGTTGTCGACTCGCCAGAGGTTATCGGAACGTCATAACATGAATTCAGTAATTGTGACCACTTGTTGAAAGTGTGAGTCAAAAACAACGGCATGGCTGGCGAGACTGACTAGTGGAAGCAAACATTGTGACCGAGTTGGGATGGAATCATAGGTTGGACAGAATGAGATCCGTAACATTGATAGAGACAAATAACACGAAGCCCACGCGTAACAAAGCCATGAGCCTTATTTCTTGATAGGCATTGTCGAAACTTATTGTGGATTTTTTGTTGGTTGATGAAACCATGGAGAGAGCATGGATCAACCCGCTTATGGAATCCATGGCTGGACGCTCAACCTGGATTCTTTCGAAACATTGATCAGTGGCAGGTGAAGATGGATACATCTAGGGCCAAGATCGATTAGCAAGAGAGAGCATGTCTGCATGTTTCTATCCGTCAGGTATTGGTACCGGCCACAGTCGGATCCTCGTGTGTGTAATGATCACGGGTGCGTCAATCGAGCTGACGCTGGCAAATCGTTTAGAGGCAACAGTTGATAGGAAGCCAAGAACCTTCACCAAGTGCCGTGTAGTCGGTATCCTGGCGATAGACTTTGGCTCTCTTTTTTCAAGTGGAGAATCTGCAGTAGTTAACTGCTAAAAGGGGCCTTGACACTCAGACAGACAGACTCTGCCGGGTTTTATCATGTTTGCCATGTTTGCGGGTCTGGTCTATGTGATCGGCATCTATCATCACAAGGTGCGCTTCCTAGCAGAATCTCGTGCCTTTTGCGGAACTGCCGCGGTGCGCGTCGCGTTGTATCGGATTTTTTGGGGGGTTCTCGAGGGACCTGGATGAACAAGTAATAACTGTCGCTTCTCAATGCTCCTTTGGGTTGGAACGGTCTGATCAACATACGGATAGACCTTTGGTGAGCTACGTGTTGGATTGACAAGTCTTGGCGTGAATGGAAAAGTCAAATCGAGACGGCTACCTAGGCAGTCAAGATGTGGCGCCTTCGGTTGAAGCGATCTGGTGACGCCTTCCTCTATGGACAGACGACGGTTTGATAGGGTAAGACCGGACCGTTTGTCAGTTGCCTGTTTTGGCAGGAAGAGCTGACGTTAAGAAACGACAGCCAATGAGGATCAGAGTCTTGAGAGGCACAGCACCCTTTTGTCGCTCCGTCTTGGGGGCCGTTTACTTGTCGTCCCCTAGTCGGAGCCCACTGTTTCATTGGCGCGTACCTTGCATTAGCGTGCATGGATGGAAGACCCGACGAATCCTGATCTTGCATAATGCACAAAATCATCTCTATGTAAGCCCCAACCTCTGCACAACTTGAATGAACCTCAAAACGAAAGCCAGCAAGGACTTCTCCCTGACGCAGGTAACATGCCCTATCGATACCACCCCAATCAGAAACAGACAAACTCTTATGGACTCCAACTCCACTCCTGTACCGCCAACCATTCAAACAGGCCCATTCTGCTCAATTCCCGCCGCTACCTTACGCCTTGGCATGGACTTTTTCGTGGTATCCATCAACTAGGTACAACCTTTAGCCACAGCGATTTCTTTGTTGCATGACAGACCCCCTGGTCTGATGTCTGGGACGAGAGCGCCGATCATCTACTCACGACGTCAGTGTCAGTGTCAGACTCAGATCGAGCTCGACGCCAACTCAGCTGTAGCGAAGCCCGATGTGACATATGGCAAAAGTCAATCAAGCAGATGGGTTCTTGTAAACGATCGGAGAAGACAGAAAAACAACATGCACTAGCAGCCGTACCCCGTCCACGCGTCGTCAAAGACGAAGCTCAAGGCATGACGAACGCACAGGTAAAGATGCCCACCACAAATGGCTAATCCTTTTCCCCAACAGCGGCCGTCTCGCGGGGCCCCTGGATGTTGATCCAAGACTTTTCCCACGAGCTTTACGTTGGCTTGTCGTTCAGGACCCTCCCTACCTCCCTCTCAAGGCACCCACCTATTACGGTCTACCTATTCCTTCATGATGCTCAAATGCCGCACAATCCAAAGGCGGCAACGATTTGGCATATCTTGGAGCTAAGTGGCGGTCCGAAGTCCGAACAAGTCTAGGCCAAGAGGCGGTCGATACGAATAGGAATCGTATCGGTTCCGACCGCCTGAATGGATGGACAAAAGGATGTCTTTGTCCAGTGCGTTGGGGAGCTGGGATGTTTGTGGTGGTGTCGGATGTGGACTCCAAGCACGGCACGAGTGGGTGTGGATGCCAGTGGCTCTCGTCAGTCACTCGTCACTGGCCCATTCACAAAGTCTTCGTGCATTTTAGCCCGCTATGGCCTGCCACTCGTCAGCAGGCCCCCTCCCCTCATGCACATTGTGCGGGCTGGACGTGACACAGTTGGCTTCTTACACAAGGAAGGGGCCTGTCGAATGCTGAGCAGAGGAGGGCGAAGTGCTGATGTGATGGATGAATGAGGATGAGACAAAAATTCCTCATCTGAACGAGGTCGCTTATCTGTGGGTTAAGCTGCTGACCTCAATCGTCAACCAGAGAGACAAGGCTGAAAAGGAGGCAATGTCAGAGTTACCTGATGTAGCGACACGTCCCAGCTACCTGCTTCTCCCAGAGGTGTTAGTTAGCCTGTACTAACTTGGGCACAGGCTGGCGTCGGGCGGAACGTGTTTGAGGCCGTCGTGCTTGAAGGAAACTCAAGTTGTGAGGAGTCTGACTTGCTGGGCTTTGGGGGCTGCGGGACCAGGGGGGGTTCAGGACAGAAGCTCTGAATGGCTAGTTTTTGATCCATTGCTGGGCTTGGTCGACTTCAGGGCTGCAATGCATCAACCCCTGGTCCTCACCAGCTTCGCGGCGGCGCTGTGGTTTGCAACGGTTACTGCCCCTTGGCGCGTTAAGCAGTTGACTACCCTCCACTAAGGCGCATCGCGTCCAGTCAGGAGACAGAGGTACCTGGGGCTAAGTAACTCAGTCAAGCCACTTCTCAGGTACCCGCAACTCAGTTGTTTACGCATAGGTACATTGGGTCGAGGTTCCATCCTTTTTCCCTTTTCCCAGTTTCTGCGGTCTTTGGCACCGTGTCGTGTCCCCACGCTATCTACTAGCGGTACCTTGGCTCGAGTACTACAGTACCTTTTCTCCGATCGAGGTGCCCGCGGTGCCCTGGAGGGGACGGCAGCAGGGCTAGGCCACCTCAGGTTCTGTGGGCGACGGCTCTTTTACTTTGAAGTCTTCCCCCATCCCCATCCCATCCCCCCCGTTTCTCTTTTCCATCTTGCATCGCCAGTCCACTCCTTGTGACCGCTTCTTCCCCCTTGTCCTTTTCGTTCATTCTTTTCTTTCTTTTAAGTCACTCTCTTGAAGTCTTCATCATTGAAGCCAACTTCGGTGCCCGTCACTCTTTCCGGGACCGTTCCTTTCTTTAGGCTCAAACAGCTCTTACACC
>JABCKB010000240.1:0-23297 GCA_013184455.1 Fusarium continuum
CCCTCACACCCCCACCTACCAAGTATGGCATTGATGTCCCACAGTTTTCTTTCCTACTAAGTTAGGTTAGGTACCCGTGGGTTGGATGGGATGGGACGTTGTTGAGGGCGCTACCAACTACTTTACCTCACCTACTCACCTTATCACATCAGCTTTGGCTGGAATTTAAAGCCATCGTCATCGAGCTACACAAGTCATCCTACATCTCCGTTTCGTGTTTATTTGGCCACTTTCACGCTGCAAGACTTGACTCAGGCCCCGGCTTGTTATCTCTCGCTTTCAGCAATCATACTTTCGATTGCAAGTATCTACATCTTTCTCCCACAAGGCGTTGTGATGTGAACCCGACAGCTCGCCCCTTATCCGAACTATTGTATCCGTACACCTTTGACATCCCTGTCTCCATATAAGCAAGCACGCAGCCTCAGCTCCCTCCAAGCACTACAATGAGACCTGTCTTGCCTACGAATCACCCCCTCAACACTCAGGGCTCAGGTCGGCCAGACAGCTTGGTCCGCGGTTCTTCGACCGTGCCTACTGCGTGCTTCATTACCACGGAGGCCGACCTTGACGCTCGCCGAGATCGCTCCCGTCCGCGATTCCGCCAGCAAAGTGATCGGCGCAAGTGTAGTCGTAATTCGCGCCGGCCATCGACCCCGCGTCGACGACGTTCGCCGCCCCGTACTGTCCAGAAGCCTGCGTCTGGTGCGTCGGAATCAGACGAGTCGGAGGAACCAGTAGTTGAATACGAATCCTTGAACTTGCCCTCTCAACCAAGCACTCCGTCTTTGATCGGACTCTCGCATTCCGGGTCTGTCATGAGTATCTCCTCGCAAAGCTGCTCTCTGGCGGGGCCATCCATTGACGCTCGAAGCGATTTGATCCACGATGATGCGTCGTTGTTTGAAACGGATCCCGCGGACAATGGAGATAATCAAAGTACAGTACCTCAGCTTATCATGCCTAGCTTGACGGTTCCTCGACGTCGCCCCTTCTCCGAAGTAGGTAAATCCTTAGGCAAGTTGAAGATAATGGTGGCCGGGCAGAGTGGTAAGTACTGTATTCGGGGAGTAAACTTTACTAGTTGTTCTAATATCTTGTACAGGTATCGGCAAAACTTCACTCATCAGGACTTTGGCAGAACGTTGTGAACACATCGTCCACATGGATCCGATAGAGAACCGCAGTGCAGTCCATGCCACTGAAACATATGCTAGTTCACGGCCGCATCCTTGGTGGCGATCTGATTCCGAACTCACCGTGACAACCCGGAAACGACATTCAACCACTGGCGATATCCTAGATAGAAACGTGTGTTTCGTCGAAAGCCCAGGCCACCAACACGGCGCCTCTGTACGTACGGTTGGTTCACAAGCTGAAATTACTGCATACTGATAGCGACTTAGGGGCCCTGGCGTGATCTCCATTATGTTGAGTCGCACTTGACCTCTCTCATGAGCAAGCCCATGGCTGACTCGGACCTTTTTATTTTGATTAACTCTGGCGGCGAACCGGTTGTGGATGCTCTGCTCTACCTCATTCCTCACAGCGGTGGGTTAAACCAATATGCTCCGTCAGAGACATTTACTGACGTATTTCAGGACTTGGACGAGAAGACGTGGAGTACATCAACCGTGCCCAACGCATGACTAATGTCATACCAATTCTTACTCGAGCTGACGAGCTTGCCTCTGAGGAAATTAAGCATATCAAGCAGCGAGTTGTGAATAGCTTGGCTGAAAAGGATGTAGATTTCTTCTCCTTTGAGGGCCCTGGAGCATCAGAGGAGGCCAAATGCGTATATGCCGTTTCCACCGAGTCACGACCAGATTACGACACTATGGACGCCAGTGTCCTTATGAACTCCGAATACATCCCGCCACTTATCCCAACCGATTTGACCCGACTTGTCGACCATATCTTCTCTCTAGACGGCAGCGCTCGATTACGCCATTCTGCAGCCGTGAAGTGTATTAAGTGGCGACGTGATCATGGCGATAACCTCCTCCAGAATGCTTTATCAAGTGGAACGATGGTTTCGCGGTCTATTCCCGAGAGGGCCTTGAGGTTACGGTCCTTCAGACGAACCCCAAGCTGGGACCGACTGGAGCTCTATAACTGGGCGAACAACCTACGCCAAAGTCTCCAATCAGAGAGGTTGTACCATCTGATGGAAGAGAGGGCTATCTCGAACGTTGTCGCACGCGAATCGAGTCTTGTCCATGTCCCAAAGGGTGGTAAACAACAGAAGCAACCCAAACACCGTGAGAACCCAAAACCTACACACCAGGATCCACTCGGTCTACTCGAGATAGGAGGCGGCCTCAAGCAGAAAGGAATGCTTGCCTTGGAAATGGCGAGCAGCGTTGGTCTGGTTGGCTTGGTGGCTTCAAAAATCTTGCATACCGGTTTGTCTGACGGGATGTGTTCCGTTGTTGGATCGAGGAGAAAGGGGATGCAAGTTGGCCGGTTGAGCATGATATTGTCTTTTTAGGAGATGAGACATGGTCTTGTGGCCTCTCTTGAAAGACGAGCGTGCTGGCTGCATCGTCTCTACTCCACCATGATACTTTGCCCCCAGTATCCAGACAAGAGGCGGCATGAGGCGCTGAAGCGCTATGCCACGATTACGAGATACCCTATAATTACCACACATATATTACGTGCTGATCAACTTGCGATTCTTTGAGTGATTGTTGGCCAACAAGGACCACTTTATGTATAGATAATCCAAAGGCAAGATAAACTGTCTTACTTCAGTGACTATTACCTCTTCTCGCTGGTCGCACGCACACCTCCATGCGACCATAAATCGTCTTAATCACTGTGCTTGGGACGGCGTTTGTCTTCAGGGGGTGGAAAACCAAGTGCTGTCATAGCCGCCTTAAGATCCGGTACATCATCTGCCGTCCTCGCCACTTGAGCCCAACGAACAGTACCGTCACGGTCAATAGCGAACGCACCGCTCGTCTGCCACCGCGAGCCGCTTTCCGTGGGTCGATTCCAGATGCCCTCATTCTTGCCAAGACTGAAGACATTCCACAGCGTAAGAGGATTCACGGCATGCCATGTCGATGAGATGCCGAGGCCCCATTTGGCGTACAGGTCGCGCTCCTCGTCAATAACAACATCGACGTTCCAGGTGCCGCCGACTTGTGGCAGCCAGTCGTTTGTGGCCTCTTCTGATGAGTGGGAGACGGCGATGCAGTGGACGCCTGGAACCTTGTCTGAGAGGTCAGTCAGAGACTTGAAGGTTTTTTCGGCGACTTGTGCTTGTTAGCTTTTGGGCGAAGCAAATGATTCGGGTGGGGGAATTCTTACAAGGACATCCGCAGTGACGGAGAAATACTACAACCGTGGGCTTTCCATCTGGTAGACGAAGATGTTGAGACCATGGCGCTTTGGATCCGACCTCTACTGTAGGGCCAACCTCTTTAGCAGCGGGCGTCTTCCACGAGTCGAGTTCTTTCCAGAAGCCGGTTTTGGCATTGGCGTTGGCATTAGGGTCGGCGGTAGCAGTTTCTTGAGACATTGTATGAGGGGAGTTTTTATTCATCGAGTTATAGTATGGATGTTGCGTTGAGAGCGAGGTTCAATAGACTCCCTACCAAGTATTTTAAAGTGCCAAATGTCTCGTGATGTTGGAGGGAGATGTAAATACGACCACTTGCCAATGACATAATGCACTCCCACCAGTGGCCGACGAAGGTCGGCAGGAAAAGTTGGCCATGCCAAAAGGCTTTCCACACTTCAACTAAATATAATACTATAACTTGTATCATTCATCTTCTCGGAGTAAAGGTCGGCTTTGTCAGGTAATATTGAATCGTAGAGCTGATGATTATGTAAGCTGTGTAGGGTATGATGGTTGAAAAAACCACAGGATATCCACTATAGCTGCAAGTGTAGGGTAAGGTTATGCATGCGTCTTTGACACGGAAGACTTGCGACATGTGAACTTGAAGATTTCACATCTTACAACAATATTTAGTATTTGGCTGCACCATACCATATTCTTGTTCCCTGCCCCCCCTCTGATATCTAGAAGGGGACTATATCACCTAAGGCGTGGAATGCGTGAAATCATCAATCTTCAGCTGGGCCAGCTCAGTAACTACACGGCCACCCACTTCTGGAACGCCCAGGTAATGTCTATTTCACCAATACACAAATCACAATGTCTAATACAACCCCAGGAATCATATTTCACCTACTCGGCAGATGAAAAGTCACCCGTAGATCACAATGTTCACTGGCGTGCTGGCATAGGTGCTGATGGCACAGAAACCTTTCTTCCACGAACAGTCATATACGATCTTAAAGGCGGCTTTGGCTCATTACGCAAGATCGGCGCCCTCTATGAAGCCGAATCAGAAGCAACGCCCGAGGCGCTATGGTAGATACCCATCTCTCCGAAGAGAATATCCTTGTAGAGCATGATGTTGACCCCTCCCCAGGTCAGGTCGGTCAGTTGTCCACAAGCAGACGCCCATCGATCCCAGTGCATACCAGCGAAGCCTAGACACAGGCGCTGCACCTGCGCAACTCACAACTTCAAACGTGCGATACTGGTCTGACTTCTCGCGTGTTTACTTCCATCCGCGATCGCTAGTCCAACTCTATGATTTTGAGCTCAACTCGACAACCATGCCCTTTGAGCGCTTCTCCATGGGCACAGAGCTCTTCTCGATGCTCGATAAGGAGCAAGAACTGGTGGATCGTGACTTTAGACCCTTCGCAGAAGAGTGTGATCGACTACAGGGCATTCAGGTATTTACCACCATCGACGATGCCTGGGGTGGTTTTACATCCTCATACCTCGAGTCTCTGAGGGACGAATTTCCAAAGACAACCATCTGGACGTGGGGTCTGCAGAGTCCATTGCTTGATATTCCCAGATCCAAGCGCCAGCTACGCCTCGCCAACGTTGCTCACAGCGTCGAGCAGCTCTGCACGCAAGCAACGACGGTTATTCCTCTTGCATTGCCAGAAGAAGACCTGTCATCTAGAGTATTAATGGATCGTCGCTCACCCTGGCACACGTCTGCTCTCATGGCAGCCGCAATAGAAACAGCCACCCTGCCTACGCGTCTGGAGCAAGGCTCTTCAGGACAACCGAGTTCTCTAGATGCTCTGGCCGAGAGTCTAAACGTGAATGGCAACCAGCCCCTGGCGAGCATGCACATGTCCCTGGCTTCTACAAAAGACGCACCAGAAGACAGCCGGATCAATGTCGATTTCTTCCAGGTAGGGCGGACTTGGAGTAGACAGCCAATTGCTAGGCTGGATACTCAGAAGCATGTTTTTGGTGAGATCTTGTCTTGTCGAGATCTTGATCCCTCGAACAATGAGGATGAGGACACCCTCGGCCACCTTGCTCCTGGTGAACGCCCTATGATAGGCAACTCAGTTGTACGCAAGTGTGTCATTACCAAGACCATCTTATTCTTGAAGCCAATATGCTAACAGTCAACTAGATACGACTCGTCTCTAAAATTCCCTTTGTTAGACGCCTACCCGCAGATCTATCCCCAACTGGCGGGCTATTCCAACGCCAGTGTACAGACCACCCTTTCAACCAACAGTTCTATGGTACAGCGTATCAGAACACTGCGGACCGAATCTGCACGTCTCATGCCGGTCAATGAAAGAGAGGATCTCAGCAACGGGTTGGCGGAGCTGGCGGATGCTTATCAAGAGGGCTGGTTAAGTGGCAGTGACGAGGATGACGATGACCTGTAAGGACTTGTTTAACCACTATCTACAAACGAATATGAAGGCAAACGCTATTGGTTAAGCCGTATGTAACCTGCCGACAGAACGTTCACAAGAATGAAGCTTGCTCATTGATCATATTCAAGGGCCGAGAAAGAATGATTGGAGCTATGTCTCTTGAGGCTCATGGAGCCTCCAAAAGTTTGTATTGATCTAGGAAAGCCATGTTTCTAGTTACAGATGTAATATGAAGCTGCCGCAGATCCACAACTTCAAGAACCTGGTGTCTAGAAGGAAAGAACCCGGTCTTGGTTGTGTAGTTGTAGAGCTTGACACGCCGCGTTAGCCAGCTGCCATTCCGCACACTACGCGTGCCTTTGCTATTATTAAAGTAGATTATTCAATCTTCCAATCGTCGTAACGCCGCCAGTAATGCATTGATACATCAGGCTGCGACTGCCAACTTACCAAGTTGATGCAGCTCAGTCTAGATGAAAGTGGCCCTTTTTTATGTGAAGTTAGTTAATTTATCAGCTATCTGCCCAGTCGTCCAGCCGCTTGTGGACTTGCCGGGTTTTTCTTTTTTGTTAGATGTCGTGCAATTTTCACAGCTAAGCTGTAGTCGAGCCCTTCGAGCCGACATTGTTCTGAAAGTGCTTGAGCAAGCATCATATTCAGCCTGCGGCCGCAACCGAGGCCTGTTGTCTTTTTGCAGGGGGGGGAGTTTCCTATTTATGGAATTAGTACGTCCTGTCTACCTGGAGGATATGCCATCTGGAGAGGCGCATCTTCGCCGGCAATGGGAGTTCGCCGGGTGATGCATAAATACCTCTGGAGGTCCGCGTTTCTTGCCATTTGCTGAGCCTTTAGCTGCAGACTTCTTCTGAGGTTTCTTCTCGCCGGCATCGAAGACATCGTCTGGTAAGTTGAAGCTGTGTAAAGGTCAGCAAGCCAAGGTGCGCTTATGCCTGGGAAATCTCTGCCGAACTCACTTTCGTACGTGTTGAACACCGATCGATACGACATCCCTCAACTCATCCTTGTATTTCTGCCACGAGGTGCAGAGTTCCTTGAACTCATCGACCTGATATGAGAGATCAAGTGATTTTGCGCCTATACAGAGTCAGTATGACATGCTCTTGAGAATAATTGGAGAGTTGCTAGAATATGCCCAAGCGCTGTACGTACCAGAAGCCAGCTCGAGGCCGATATAGTGCGTAGTTGTGTAAACGTCAGTCGCGCCGCTTGCCGCAGGTGTTTCTGAAGGCTCAGTGTCATCGGATGTTTCAGCCTTGATCGGCTCGGCTGCGATGGAACCATTGTCTGCTGCGGGCTCAGATTTAATAGTTAATCCATTCTCACCGTTCTCTGTCTTAATCGGTAACTCGGCCACCGCGGGCTCGATCTTGACAAGAGAGGCTTCGTCGGCCCCTTTGCACAGGTATTCAAGGCTCCCTTCTTGCACAGATTCGATTTCTTGCTCATTAAGGCATCTGTGATGTCGCTCATAACCCTTGTTGAACGCGTGGGCCAGGGCAATGGATGGATGTTGCTCAAGCTTCTGAACTAGCATTCGAACCTTGGACTCGACATAACCAGACCAAACTGTGTGAGCCTCTTTTGTCTTCGCAGCCGAAATAACGGAGATGTAGTACTTGTAGCCCGCAGTGAAGAAAGTATGCTTGACGAAAAGATCGCTCCAGGGGCGCTTGCCCACCATAATACTCTCGGATATTTGAAGGGCGCGCTTGAGTTCTCGGTTGATGATTGTCATAGATGAACGCGTGATGTTAAAAGTGGCACACATCGAGGGATAGGCAGGAGTAATGACTGGCATTAAGTGAAAAGTATCGCCCTTGTAAAGCTGTGAAGAGTGAAGTTAGCATCTTGGACATTTTAACTGCTGGTCCCTGACCTACCCTGGGATTCCAAACTCGAACGGGAAGAGGTCCGCCCTCGATGGGTTTAAGAAGGACGGGTTGCGGCCAGCGCCACTGGCTAATAACCAGGAAGAACTTGTTGACGATGACAGATGGTGTGGCCTTGGGATAGAGTTGGCAGACTCGCGCGACAAGCATCGCCCACGCGACACCACCGGGAAAACCCATAATGTTGGCATAAACAGCACGCCGTTGCGCCCAGAGCTTGATGGCTCGCAAAGCGTTTTTGAATGTGCTTTGTTCTGGAACCAGGGTCAGAATCTCGTCCGTTACTCGTGTGCCATTGAGAGATCGCAGCTCTGCCTCATCTAATCCGCGCAACAAGCCAGAGTCTTTTAGGTCTTTGAATTCAGGGGACAGCTGCTTCTGAATGATCCTGGAGAAAATCAGATCAATGCTGATACCAGAGTACTCAAACTTGATGATGGGCACAAAAGCATCAGTCACAACTGCCATGTCGGTGATGGCGTCTTTAGGTGCCATCGAGAGAAGAAGATCGGGGAAGTGTTTGAAATAATCTTCACGGGTCACATATTTAGGTGCGACAATCAAGGTGTCGATATCCGAGCCGGGACCGTAAACACCTAGTCGGTAGCTGCCATAGGTAAAGACTCTGCCTCTCGCGTTCCGTATGAGAACTTCATTCTTGGGTTCTTTTTCTTGGGCGACTCGACGGACGAATGCATCGCAGATGTTTTGGATCGAAGCCAGGACTTGTTCTCTTTAGGAAATGTGTTAGAATTTGTTCCTTTTATGTGGAAGGTACTTTTACTTGCCTCTTGGCTGTCTCTGCTTGGCTCTCAAACGTTTTTTGGCGCTTCAACTCTTCTAGAAGAGCATCAGATTGGCGTAGTTCTGCTTCGGTTGGAAGCTGAACTGAAATGGGAGGCGTGACGCCGTAAGCCTGCTCCGATGCCATGGCTCCAACGCAGCAAGCACTTCAGTCAATGTCGGGTATTTCGACGTCGAAGTGAGAAAAAGGCCAAGGAGCGGCAATAATTGGGCGACGACCGAGGCCGAGGCCGGGCACGGAGGTATCGGAAGAGGATTGCAAACACCAATGCGATGGGGTGGCAGCCGAGTCAACAAACGGTTGCTTGTTTGGGAGCGTAGCCCCGGCTTTCAAGCCTCTCCAAGGGCAGCGCAAGGGAGAGAAGCCAGGCACAGGAGGGCGCTGGAGCTCTGGTATGAAGACGAATATTGAAAGATGGCTGGTTTGTGGAGGTAAGGGATGGATCGAAAGAATATCGTGTGATTTCGCTGGGTGATGAAGAAACCAAGTTTTTGGTGAAGAAAGAGAGCGTCGCTTTTGGCCGACTACTACGAGGCGCCGCGAGGCTGCACAAACGCGGTGGTGGCCCAGAAAGCTAGAACTGGGTGGAGCCTGCTTTTAAGGCACCTTGAACCTGGTCAATTTGCTGTCTGTCTACATAAACTTGCTCAGTTTTTATTTTTATTTTTATTTTCAAATCGAAAGTGAACTATTCAATCAGAGTACCCTTTGAGAAGGAAAAAACCCTTAAAAAACCCTGGACATGTGTGTGGGAAGTATCCGCTGTGTTATCTAAGAGTCAAAACTGCAACGGCAAGGGAAAAATTGATATTGACCAATTATTGACGTTGTCCTAGCGCCTAACACAATCAGAGTAGACAGACAGACATCCAATATCAATCGAGAAGGGGGAAAAATAGCACGAGGCTGGGTAGAAGACAGTTACGCATGTGTGAGTATCACATATCACCAACCAACAAACCACGGCCCGCGATATTCATCTATCAGGGTAACTCTCCCCTTGAGACGCACACTCAAGACATGGTTCTGAACCTTGGATCCAACCGTCTTGTTTCCCAATGACGCTCACACACCCTAGCGAGACCCCCTTACAGGCAATTACAGCCACTGTCAGCCCCCTTCTCTGCTGATTGTGGTGCTTCGGATTCACTCAACGGGGCTCGAATATGCACGAATCGGTTCGCATACCCACTTCCCAGCCCGCAGCCCTGTCATGGCCCTGCCACTTATTGACACTAAATCCAACGCGAACGCGGTACAAACTTTAAAGGGCATTTATTCGCTATACTAGTAGGAGATGCGTTGATTGACGACACGACTTTACTTGACCTGGTTATTCCGTATCCTCGCGCCAACTTGAAGGGCAGCAAAATACCGCCGGGGAGACAACACAACCGTCAGGGCCTATTTGCAAAACTCAATCTCCCGCTCATCATCCTCTGAACTCTCGCCGTCGAACATTTTCAAGGTCTGCGCACCACCATGCCACCGTCGGCAAAGAGAGCTTCTAGGGCTCGTCGCGACCCGCGTAAAGCCGCGGCTGCGACCACAGCTACTTCACCAGTCGAAATCGAAGAGTCTTCACCCAGTCGCCCAGCCAAGCGTCGCAAGAAGGTGCGTTATGCGGCTCGTGACTTGCCCAATTGCCCGAACCCGCTGATGTTGACTTTCCCACAACCAGGTCCAAGAAGACGAAGACCCCCCAGCGCCCAACGATGACCAAATAGTATCGCAAATCACACAACACCTCAGAAGCCAGGAGGTCCAAGCTAGTAAAGACCACGCCAATATCATTCACGAAGCCAAGGGTGACGGGGTCAAGGCCTACGCCAAAGTTGCTGCCCAGGACTGGACATTCTACATCACCAAGCTCAACGTCAACATAGGCCGAGCTCCCGAAACCTCACACAACTCCCAGGCCGCCGGCTCAGATGACGACGAGTCACATGTTCATATCGATCTGGGCCCTAGCAAGATGGTATCGCGAGAGCACGCCACCATCTCTTTCGACTCTAAGGATGAGAAGTGGTTTCTTCGTGTCAAAGGTCGCAATGGTGCGAAGGTGGATAGCCAGCCCGTTAAGGCCGGACAGGCACATCCTCTCACAAGCGGCGAGGTCGTGGAGATTGGAAATGTTGAGATGATGTTCGTTCTGCCCTCTGAGATTACACCTTTGACCGTCCATCCAATCTTTCTGCAACGCGCCGGTGTTAGTGTCCACACACCACAGTCTCGGACAACTCGTCGACAACCCCTCATTGCCCCGGCGCCTCCGGAATACAAGCGACCGGGGACACCACCTTCGGCTCAGAGTACTGCCAAATCACCGGCTGCAAGTACACCAGCTGTCATGGTTGGCGCCAATGGAGTCGATCTGAGCCAGGACGAGAATCAGCATATCAAGCCCCAGTACAGCTACGCTCAGATGATTACACAAGCTATCTTGAATGCACCTGACGGGAAGCTTAATCTGAACGGCATATACAACTACATCATGAATACATATTCTTACTATCGTCACCAGCAAGCTGCAGGATGGCAGGTGAGTACCACGTAGCAGTTGCTTTTTCCTTTTGGTTACTTACGTCGTGCAGAATTCTATCCGGCATAATCTCTCTCTTAACAAGTCCTTTGACAAAGTTGCCAGGTCAACAGATGAGCCCGGCAAAGGCATGAAATGGCAAATCGTCCCTGAAGCCAGAGAAGAGATGGTGCGGAACGCCTACCGCGTTGGTCGTGGTGGTCATCGTGGATCATCCGCCCCTTCATCTCCAAATCAACTTGCCTACATCACACATGGTCCAAGGGACATGGCGTCAAGAGAACCTCCCTCAGCTCGCAAGCGGCGTGGTTCACCTATAGCTTCACCACCTCCTAGACCCTCCTTGCTCATTGCTCAATCAACCCCTGACCGACCATCTGATCGATCTTTTGGCCGGAGTGCGACCCTCACCGTTGACGGGAGCCCATTGCCCCGTCCCAGAAAGACGCCGGCAAGAGAATCATCATTTTCAGTGTACAATCCTCAATCACCCACACTCACATCGTCCTATCAAGAAGACGGAGGGTCATTCGTGACACCGGCACCTCCGAGGATGCATCCCAAGCTTGCTCCCCCAAGTACAGCACAACGGCCCAGTCAACACATGCCGACCAGCTCACCAGCGCCGTTTTGGAAGTATGCTGACATTGGCAGCACACCATTGAAATCCCTTGGTGGCTATGATATAAGCCCCACCAAGTCTGGAGGGATCCTACCGCCGCAAAGTAGCAGTCCTCCCCGAGGAGACAAATCTCCTTTAAGCAGTCCCTCCCGGCCTCAAAAGTCAAGTCCACAGCCTATTGCTGAACCAGCAGAGGCTGAGGAGGAACAAGGCTTTGACTTGACAAAGTAAGCATCTCCCCTGATATAACAAGACATAACTAACATGGTTCTTTAGGGGATTTCAGAGTATTGGTTCATATCATGCACCAGTTGGGGGGGGCACATCCATTTTACAAGGCCATACATAAGGCTTTGTGTTGAACACAGGCGTTACTGTTTCTGATGGGAAAGGTCGGAGCTGGTCTTTGAGCCCTGTACTTTGTCAGCTTGTGAGCATATATGATATCAGCGTCCCAAGAATGTTGACGATATTAATGAATGCAATGCCTTTAAGAGCATATCTCGTTTCGATTCTAACCTGATGGTGATTCCACTGTGAGCTGCTGTAAACCGCATTTCAAGTTGTCTTACACTAGGACATGACCATATGGAAGGAGAACAAGGCCAAAGAACTCTAAGTATGAATGTGGTTATACGAGAGTGAAGATCGTCTGGCCAATGGCCGAGAGCAGAGCCTTAGATATATACAAATGTTGAGAACGCGCCTTTTGATGCAAATATGTGTGACCGCGCCGCCGTGCCGCCAACCCGTCCAAAACCCTACCTATGCAAAGGGACCCCCTTTTTTTGTGACCAAGCCACCGCCCAACTATGGAATTCCCATGCTTTTCCGATCGTCTACTTTTACACAGCGGTGAGTCAAAATCTCAACCACATACTAGCATCATAAAGAATTTCGTAAAATGTGAGCTTATCGAGCTCCAGCCTGCCCTCGCCTCTTAGGGTTGCCACGGCCAGTACGCTTCTTGGATTGTTGGTGTTCGCCACCCTCGATGAACTTGATCAACTCATCGATGCTGCGCGAGTCAACCTGCGAACCAGGACCGGTGCGGCCAGGAACGGCGGCACTGGATGCCCCTGGGTTCGAGGCATTGGCGGTGAATCGAATTCCGGATCGAAGTCGTCGGGTAGCGACGTCCTTGGCGTGCTTGGCAATGTTCACAGCGTTCTGAGTGAGCTGCTCGAGCCAGCTCTCAGCCTCCTTGGTGTTCTTGTCCTCAGGTCCGAGCTCGGCAAGGAAGACGTTGTAGGACTCGCGCATGCGACTCACGGCTCCTTTAGAATCACGGTCCAGGGCAAGGGCCTGCGCCAGCTGGAAGAGAAGGGTGGCAGAGTTGATCGACTGCTTGCCGAAGACAGACTCGCACACACGCAACGACTCCTCGAACCATAGTCGAGACTCGTGGTAGGCCTTGAGATGCTGAAGCATCACAGCAGCGTTGTTAAGCGTTGTGATAGAGTCAGGGTGGTCAGAGCCATAGATAATTTTCCACATCTTGAGAGCGTGCTTTGAGTAGACGAGAGCCCCTTTGCTGTCGCCAACCTGGTGGAGGAACAAGCTCAGGTTGAGGTAGTTAAGGAGAGTCTCAGCTGAGTCCACACCGACGGTTCTCTCAGCGACGATGATAGCCTTGCGAGCAAGATCGACAGCAGCCTCCTTCTCATCGAGCTGGTAGTACAGCATGGACAAACTATTGTAGACGCGAGCAACCTCAGGATGCAAAATACCATAGATCTGTTCGTGCAGAGAAAGGGACTCTAAGAGGAGCTCCTGGCCTAATTTCCTCTGGTTTTGAAGAATGGAGATACGGCCAGCCTCAAGGGCCTCCTCAGCGAGAGCACTGCGAGGGCACGAATCCTTGATCAGAGGAACCAGGTCGACGATATCGTCGGGGCTGAAGGTGTGGACACTGGCAGGGGTAATGGCCTCGATAGGAGAAGCCTCACGAACCTTATTCTTCTTCTTCTTCTTGCTGCCAGATTCTCCATTGGTTTGACCGTTAGCAACAGGCTTCTCAGCCTTCACAGGGGCGGCATCGGCAGCATCGGCAGTGAAGGCATAATCCTTGGCCTGAACCTGGATACCGAGCTTCAAAGACACCTCACGAAGGAGCTGGACAGAGCGAACCTGGTTATACCACTCATCGTCGAGTTCGTATCGGAATCGCTGGAGGATTTGCTCCTCGATGGTCTCCCGCAGAGTCTCGGGTGTGACATTTTCGAATGACCAGTCGGTTTCAACGTAGAGGCTACGGATTGAAGGATCAAGCTCAGCAACGGGTTTGTCGTTGAACCTGTGTCCGAGCAAACAGTTGAGGAGGTGGGCCACGGCAGCAGGAACAGCCGGGACCGGTAAATGACGGAGGTATCTGGCAGATATATGCTTGAAGGCTCGAGAAACCATGTCCTGGACGCAAATCTCACGTAGGCATCGCAGTCGGCCGTCATTGGAGAGCTCAGCCACCTTACCCAGGTATCTGACGTTGATACCGCGCTTGTGCAGGAGTCGGCTCAATGACTGACCATCCATAGGGAAGCTGATCTCAGAATCAGAAAGTTCCTTAAGCAAGTCAGGAATAACCTGTTCACGAAGATAGGCGCCAGCTGCCCTGACTTCCTCCTCATCAGCCGCAAACTCGGCTTTCTCTTCCTCAGTCTGCGGCACCTGGCCGCTGAAAGCATCGGGGTTAAGAGCAAACTTGAAGTCGGACAGGTTAGGCTGATTCTCCTCTTCTTTTGAGGCTTCATCCTCGCCCACTTTGGCCTTCTCACTCTCGTCACCTTCCTTCTCCTTCTGCTCAGCACGGTGAGCCATCTCCTTGTCCACCCACTGCTTCAACCTGTATCGCGAAAAAGAATCGACAAGCTCCGGTCGAAGGACCGTCATGCGGTGGGGGTAAGCATCACCGTCCTCAGGAAGGCCATCTTCATCCAGCCAAGCAATGTCCAAGGGGCTAATGCGGTATAGATCCAAGACGTACTTACGGGCGTCTGTACCCAGCAGACCCTTGGTCTCCACGCTGGCCTCTAAGTCGAATCTCTTGCCATCCTTATCCCAGACAGGATGCTTTTTGACCTTGAGAGCCTTGGACAACTGAGCAAAGCCAGGGGCAAATCTCTCATCAGCAGCAACGATGTCCTTGCCGTCTACCGCGCCGTAGTCAATCTGATTCTCACCGGGCTCGCGTTGCTTGAAAATTCCGGGAACAATGCTCTGACCAACAATTCGTTTCCCGAGGTAATCAACGACAACAGTAGCAGGAGTAAAGAGTCCCTCAATATCCAACTGGTTGACAAGCTTGACGCCGGCAACGTCCTTACCAGTAGCAACACGGGCAGCCTCATCGCCACCCTCGGAAGTAAATGTACCGACACCATCAGCACCGAAAGAGAAGAAGATGTTGTTATAGACAAAAATCTGAGCATCTCTGCATTCTGTAGGATTCAGAGGGGCAATCTCACCACGAGCGACCATGACAGCACCTCGAGTAGCAGCCTCGTTGTAATCAGCGAAGAGTTTGGAGATAAGTCGTTCACGAAAGACACGGTCCTGGACGGTCTCGCGGGGGAGTTCCTTGGCCGACTGGAACTCCTCGTTCCAGTCTCGCAGAGTATCGGTGTTTTCGACGCCATTGAGAAGGTAAGTCTCTTGTGATCGTGCAGGGTCAGGGAAATGTGTGCAAAAAGATGAGTTAGGAGAAGGAACCACCCAAGGAGCAGCGGGAATGGCGTTCGTGATCTGGAAAGTAGCTAGAGGGTCTCTTTGGTTATTGAATTCCTGGAGCTTCGTAAAGGAGTCGGTGAAGGAGGGGGAAATAAGCTCGATCAGGCTCAACAAAGAGTGAGCAGATTGCCCCTTGGGCGCCGGGCGAGGGAAAGGATCAAACTTGGCGTTAGACGACTTGTTGACATAGAAGCCCGAAACGTGAGAGGTGATCTGGTATTGCTCGCCTTCAGTAGTGGAGACAACCAAGTAGAGCAGGTGGCCACGCTGTCGTAGGTGAGGAGGAGGAGGGTTCCAGGATGACAAGGCGATCTGCTTTACCGTCCTGGGAGCAGGCTCGGAAGGTGAAGGCACCAGACCGGTTAGAGAAGGCAACGCCTGGAAGTCGTAGTTTTGAATCGGTGACTCCTCAGTAGATTCGTCGTTGTTGCTGTGAGCCTCGGTGGCGACGGTTTCGAAGAGGGAGAGTCCCGGAAGAAGACCTTGGGCGGTATCGCATCGATCCCCAGAGGCGCCGATAAGCTCTCGAATACGGACAAAATGGATGCGAGCCTCCTTCTCGGTATATGGGTCTTGGACGACGTGGAATTCGGGAGAGGTACCAAGCTCAGGAATTTCAGCGAGGGGGATGAAGTCGTTGATCTTCTCGCCGTTGAACTCGAGGTGGAAGCAAGTGTATTGGAATGCGGAGGGAAGATCAATAATGGACTGTCGGATCTCATGAACTTGCTCTTGAGAGGACACCTGGATATCATAGTGAGCAAAAAGTTTTAGAGGGGTATGGTGTTAGTCAATGACGGACCATAATCTGCATCTTACTGGCATTAGCATCAGGCAAGCTGATGGTGAGATTTATTAACGCTTCTAAGCTGTTAGATATCCATGTCGTCTATTCCGCTAATCGGGAGGGACAGTATTAGCTACCTTCGGCACCGGCGTCGACTTCTTGAGCTTCAGCCTCCAAATTGGTCTCGGGCTCCTCGGACGCAGCGGCTAAAAGGCATGTTAGCTTGAGTTCGTACCGCAATAATATCAGCAATAGTAGTAAGACGCCATGAGATCGAATCCAAAGCTATACGATAGCTCTGTCAATGACCAAGTTGAGGCTGTAAAAGACCCTGGACTTTACAAGCATTGACAAGGGCGGTCTAGTTTCACACATTTGATACGTACCGGGCGCTGGGGCGGGAGGAGTAGTTTCCGAAGCCATATTGCAAGATGGAGATTTAGGGGATCAAGAGCAAAAGAAGAATGGGTAATGAGGGAAAAGGCCAGGCATGGGATATGCACTGGAGGGGGAGACAATCAATTGAACGACGTTCGTCGAAGCAGTAGGTGGGAGTAGGGACGGAGGGGAGAAAGAAAAAATTGTACGGCTAACCGCTGGAGTTGTGGTGCGGCGACGGCAATGGCCCGGCATTGGGCCCGGCCTCTGGGCGTCGAACACGAGACAGCATCGGTACCTCATTCCTTGGGGTGCTTTATGTAGTAAAACAAGGTATAGGCCGAGTATTCTTAGAGCCTTCTACAACGCGACCCCCGAAGCCGGTCGACCCCAGAAGATTGACGGCCGCGCTAGACCTAAGGTGGATGAATATAAACAAGAACCAACCTCTATCCCACTAACAACATCCATGATACCATTCTTTGTTCGTCTTCAACTACCATTCAGTTTTCCCCCGTATTTATACGACTATCAAAAAACTTCCTCGAGTATCGCATCTTTTTTGTCACTTGATTATAGACTCGAATTTTAACTGTCCTCATCCTAAACCACCCCGATATATAATGGGCGGACAAATAGCTACGTTGCCTTGTCAGTCAGCCCATCGCATGGTGGAAGGTCGCAAAGACAACAAACAAGATGCGCAGGCTTGGACAGCAGCACGATGTCAAAGGCTGCTGCGTCAACTTCAATGTCGCTTAGTAGCGTTAAGGAAACTAGTCAACGAGGCTCGCCTGCCAGCAACGACAGCTAGAACGAAGCGAAAGAACACCGATGAAGAACCAACCAGATCTTCAAAGCGAGCGCGGTATACTTATGGAAGACGGCGATCAGCTCCAGCTCAGACGAAGCCAACCACATCGCCATCGTCAACCCCACCACGCGCGATTCGCACTCTTGGTACCATGAAGATCGAGCGTAGTCCGCCAGGGGCTGGACGGATTGACTTTACTACGCCAGTTCTACAAGAGTTTGACCGTCAACATCCGGCTTCTGCAACCTCACATACGAATTCTAAACCAACCACTACAAAATTCACATCACTAGTGATAGAACTACAATCACTCCGTCGGATCGTTCCTGATGGCCAATACCGTATATACGAAGCCGTCTTTGGTTGGCTGAACGGCTTGCTGAGCTCAACTGAGCCGCTGTCCCAGACGGCTCATCCTAAGTCGCTACTAGGAATGTGCCTCCGTAAGGTGCCGGATGCGTTGGCCATGATAGAAGAATGGGATCGCCGGACTGCAGCGGAGGAAGGGAAATCTTTCAGATGGGAATCATCCAAAGCATCGACAGAGCTCTATGAGCAGCTAGAGGGTTTCGGCACTGCAAGTCTGGGTTGGAAGCCCTTGAAGCTGGTTGTTCGCGCACATGCTCTGTGTCTCCTAGCAGCAGCTGTGACAGAAGGCCTTTTCGAACCTCCATTTGTGCGACTATTGGCTGATCTCTGTCTCAGTCTGGACTGCAATGCGGAAGCAGCCCGACTTGTCTCGAGTCTGAAATTCCCCTTGGCAGCACCCCGCGGATCGTCAAGCGTGTTGGCCGAGAACAGTCCAGTCCAGCCTTTAGGAGCTATAGTAAGGAGCTTACAAGGCCGAAGAATAATCGGCTCATCTTGGGGTTGCCTCTCAGCTCTCATCACCAACAAGAAGCTCCCGCTGAGCTGTCTTACGTCACGAGCGTTTCAGTCAATATGGATGCGAGGGGTTGAGATTCTGCTACATAGCAGAGTTCCTGTGCCATCAGTTGCCGACTTTATGTGTATAGCTTTGGACCAGCTTCTACTCACTGATAGCAAAGCAAAGGGAACGGAACCACCCTCAGAGGATCATACACTAGTTAGTGTAGTGGCAGCAATGACAGCAGCGGCATGGACCTTAGGTGCTGATACGGCCGATCTTGAACCATGGAAGATCCACGCCGTTCGACGTTTGCTGTACACGCTCGAGTGCTGCGTAATTCAACATCAGAGCCGCCGCGGTGCATTTCGAGGCAGCGGACTCCTCACTGTCGTTTTAGCTCGATTCATGGCCACGGCCATGATCGACAACGATGTGGTTAGTTTATCAGTGAAGCGACTTGCAAGCTACGAATGCGTGAGATTGTTGACAGCTAGAAACGGCTCACCAACTCAGCCCCAGTACCGTCAGGCCCTTGTTCTGGCCTGCTCTGTTGCACAATACCGGGGACGAGCATGTGGCCTGCCATGCCACGACGTCTTGTCTGAGATTCGTACAACACTGAATGGACTGGAGCTTCCCGATTGGTTTCAGGATGGTTTGGTGTCCGACGGGGCATTTGTGTTGGCTCAGAAAACGAAAGATCTCCGAGACGTTGCTTTTGCTGAAAGGTTTCCTGCTGCTGGCAACGGAACCCTAGAAACGAGCACGATGTTTTCGGGCTGGCGGTGGGAAGAAGGGATTGGCGAATGGGTTCTCCCCAGTCCTGGTCACAAAAGCAGAAGGGGGCCGAGACAGAAAATCCAAAGTCATGACGGAACAAGCTACCAAACAGGCACGGATCGACAGCCAGATGGTCGAGCCTCGGCCAAAGGCCTAAGATGGAACAAGGCCGGCCAAAGTAGCAATCTCAGGCACGGAAACGACGACGACAGCTCAGTGGGAAGCGACAAGAATGCGGGGATTCATGATGACACCGACGACAATGACGGGGATGATGAGAATGATACGAGAGCAACGAGCATTACGGATAATGACGAACAAGAAGACAGCGGGGATGAGCTTGGCGACGGTGCACGTATTATGGACTACATTCCCAGAAGAGCATCGGAACGAGAGCATTGCCAATTTGATAGCAGTGGCAGCAGCAGAAGCATCACGACTGTAAAAGTTGTGAAGAAGGTCAAGCGCCTGGGTGTTACACGAATCTGGCAGGGAAACAGACTTGATGGAGTCCGTGTGGGCATGTTAGATGCACGGCAGGGAGAGGACGACATGGACGATGAACTTAGTATGCTTTGAAAGGATTTGATACGAAATTATTAGAGTTCTGGCTCGAAACCTTCCATTTTTCTTTCTTTTTTTCTCCGCTGGTGGCGGCCAGGATCAAGTACGCAAATGTTAAGGATGCGTCTCAGTACTCGTCTCAGACTTTTATTGTAGCAAACTGTCCTCCTCTTAAGGGCCAGGAAATGGGTTACGATAGCATCGGTCACGGTGGGGTAAGAGGCACTTGAAACCGCCATACGATGTCATTCTTGGGCCCGCGAACAACTTCTCAAATATTTGGTTTGCAACTGGTCATGCTGGTAGTTTCTGCTTGCCGCCGAGTCGCGTGGTCACTTACATTTTCGCCAGGTTCATGCGGATGCTCTAAACGGATCGCGGCCCCGATGCAAGTGAAATGATGTCGTTTTCCAAATTAAAGCATCACCAAAAAAAACGAAGATGTTCAAATTAGTGGGAGATGCTGTTTTAATAACATCATCGTCCCTTACCATCCCTTGTACAGCCAAGAAACTGAGGACATGCCAGATCCCGGGAAAAGCCCTTGTTTCAGAATCCCCGTTGCGCCCCGTTGCCAGGATGTCGGAGGTCCGTCCACCACTCGGAGTCGTCACCAGTTCGACTCCCCTGCTCATACCCGCTGTGCGTGCTACGTAGACGCTGTTTGAGGCTGGCCTCGAGGGGGGGACACCATTTACTGTGGAATAGAATAGGTGAGAGATCGGGCGGCGGATTTTAGTGTAAGCGATTCTTTAGTTTTTTTTCTGCCCCGTTGGCTGTAGCAGAGCCGCCAGGGTGCTGACTAGAGTAAGTTGGTACGCCAATGACAAACTCGGATCAGCTAAACTTGAATTTAGTCGATGAATATCTTGAAACTTCCCCTGAGCTTAAAGCAGGCTTGGCATCTGGCCCCAGCCGTAACTGGGTGCCGCCCAAGTCCCTTAATGGGACGGGATGAGAGTTGCTGATTTCACGACAGAGCTATCCTTATACGCGCGGCCTTGATATGGTCTGGTCGAGGTGAGCCTTGATTGCTGGGGAATTTACAATTGACCCATATATCCCTCGTAAATACCCAAGCCCATACTTAGCACCATCCCTTGCTGCCGGCAGACCTCCGCAGTCGTTTTTCAAAGCTCTTCCTTGTCTTGTTTTGTCTACTTAGGTTTGTCTGTTCATTCCTAGAGATAGCGTGGGAATTGTTTGTTTCGGAGCTGGTTTCCATTCATCCACTGTTCCTACATCACACTCCCTTTTTCTCGCCACGATATTCATCGCCGCGTTCCCTTTTTCCTACCTTTCTCTTCGCCGCCGCTTTTTCGACTATTCACCTCGATTCCTCCTGGGGAGGCATCTTCATTTCGACACCTCGGTCTTTTTGTTACTTTTCATTTCTAGCCCTTTCTGGTTCTTTCTTCAAGTCGCAATGAGTGCCGGAAACTCATTGATGCCGCGAGCCGGCGGCGGTTACGAGCTCACACCAGAGCAGCTCGCCGCCCAGGAAGCAGCCGAGAATATCAACGGAAACCTGTCCAAGTATCTTATGATCGTCTGCGGTGCCGTCTCAGTCGCCGTTATCATCTGGAAAGTCTGCGAACGCATCATTAGACTCACTAGACACGTTTCCTGCTTGAACAATGATAAGCAGCGCTACTTCGCCGTCCCCTCGCAGAAGTTCGCGTCCCTAAAGCGCAACCTTCTCTATGCTCCCGTCTTCAGCAAGCGACACAACCGCGAAATCCAACTCAGCAAGGCCATCAACGTCGGAACTCTGCCCACCCGCTTCCAACTTCTTTTCCTAGTCGCCTACTTCGCCTCCAACATCACCTGGTGTGTTATTGACATCGATTACTCCGCCGACTTGGCGACCGCCTGCGGTGTTATACGTAACCGCACTGGTGTTCTCTCCATCGTCAACATGGTACGACTCATGAATCGGCAAGAAATCAAACTTGGCTATTCTTTTGTTTTTCTTTTCTTTTGAGCCTCCGTCACTAACTGAAATCTAGGTCCCTCTGTTCTTGCTGGCTGGACGAAACAACCCCCTTATCCCTCTCTTAAACATCTCGTTTGATACTTATAATTTGCTCCACCGCTGGTTTGGCCGTATCGTCATCCTCGAAGCAGTCGCCCATACCGTTGCGCATTACGGCAAGAGCGGTTGGGTCTTTTCGGCTCCCTCTGGTCCGCTGATCTTGCCTGGTTTTGTTGTAAGTAGTACCTTGCTGGAACCTCACGATTCTAGTCACTACAAGATTTATTTTCGGAGAACATTGTAATGACTGTTGCGCTTACACTTCTAAGGCCACCTGTGCCTTTGTCTTCCTCGGCATCCAGGCCTCTAGCCCGTTTCGACATGCCTTCTACGAAATCTTCAAGGCTCTCCACATTCTCGTGGCCTGCACCGCGGTTGTTGGACTCTACTATCACTTGAGCTCGAAGCCCGATCTGTTCCAGTGGCTCTGCTACATTTATGGTGTGATCGCCCTCTGGAGTTTTGACCGAACCTGGCGCGTGTGGCGTATTATCCGATCTCATCTTGGTGGTTCACGCTCCAGAACTGTCATCGAGGCTCTCCCTGGAAATGCTGTTCGATTGACCATTACTCTGGCTCGCCCCTGGAACGCCGCGCCTGGGCAGCACGCCTATCTATACATGCCTGCCATCAGCTACTGGCAGTCACACCCCTTTTCTGTCGCCTGGTACGATGGCGTTGAGGACCCCAAGAACGAGCGATTGGCGGCCACGAACCAAGATCTTCTGGCTATGCAGCAGCAGCGAGTCTCTTTCATAATCCGTGCCAGGACCGGCATGACCGACACACTTTATCAGAAGGCTCTCACTGCTCCCGGTGGTCGGTTCGAGACAAGCTGCTTCGCCGAGGGCCCCTATGGCGGCCATCACTCTTTCGACTCGTACGGCACTGTGGTTCTCTTTGCTGGAGGTGTTGGTATCACTCACCCTGTTCCTTACATCAAGCACCTGGTCGAGGGTTATTCCGAAGGTACTGTGGCAACTCGACGAATCTTGCTGGTTTGGACTATCCAGACCCCTGAGCATCTCGAGTGGATTCGCCCTTGGATGACTGAGATCCTGGGTATGGATAAGAGGAGAGACGTTCTTCGAATCATGCTCTTCGTCAGCCAACCGCGATCGACCAAGGAGATCCATAGCCCCTCATCAACTGTCCAGATGTTCCCTGGACGGCCCAACATTAACACTCTCTTGGGCATGGAGCAGGAGCACCAGGTTGGCGCCATGGCTGTCACCGTATGTGGTCCAGGTGCCCTCAGTGACGAGGTGCGTCTCGCTGTGCGAAATCGCCAAGAGCGATCTCACATCGACTTCATGGAAGAAGCGTTTACGTGGTAAAATAAACAGTGGGTAGAGGATGTTAGGGAGTTTTTGGAAGTTCCAGGCTAGATCGGTCCCTAAATTCCTGTCAACGAAAGTTTCCCAAGACCCTGAGCATTCGTTTTTGGCTCTGAATTCTGAACCATGAGGCTTTCCAGTGGTTCGGATCTCTTCGGTTCATCCTTGGACATCTTGCTAAGCAAAACTCAATTTCGAGATAAATTTTCATGTACTGTACTTTAGGTCGAGGTGTATCTACGCTCCTTTCTGGTCCTGTTCAGGATCAGCACTCAATATCACTAAAACAATTAACGGCGACAAATGTTTCCCCTGACTATGTGAGATTATTTAATAAATTAAGTAGGTATGCTATAAGAAAAAAGTAAGCTAAGATAGGATTAATTATTATAT
>JABCKB010000242.1:0-16721 GCA_013184455.1 Fusarium continuum
AAGCTGTACTCTGTACGTCAACATCTATTACGGTTCCTCTTCAGATGATCAGGTCAGGCTTTTCTCGGGTTGGCCCGCAAGTACTGTACCTAGTGTACCTCTGGTTCCGAATAATAAGGCACCTTACCTTTTTAGCTCATCCTTTGCCAACGTGATCGATCGATCGACATGGCCCTCAGAAGCGGCACCTTCTCGAACGATGCAGAGGCGGTTGAGCGGACATGAAGTGGACACCACATACAAGTGATTCCTTCTGAATCCTGCTCTGCTGCTGTCTCCGAGCTGAGGTCAATGAGCGGTAATAGAGAGAATTAGTACCGACCACAAAGAGCTGTGCTACTGGCATCCTCCTTGGACCGCTAGCCACCCCCTCCTCTACTCGGATCCGATAAACGGACAACAATTCTATGACCATCACAGGTAATTTACGAATATTCTCAGAAATTCAATCACACAAGTCAACTTGTATCTTGACTTTGAACTAGAGCCTTGCTCTTACTCACTACGGTCATCGATTTTGACGCTTTTCAGCACGGACTGATCTTGATGAGTCGTCTAAAGTCCAAATTGCCGAAGCCCATATTATCTGGAGCTCTTGTACGGAGTACTCTGTACAGGCATTAACATGCCGCCGTTGAGAGCTTTAATGCCGGCAGCTTTCCGCTAGTTTAGCACCCCCTGCCGTCGCCCCGCGGCGCCATTTGGCAGCTTTATGTCATCGAAAATTAATATCCCGATCCCTACTTATAATCCAGCCCAACTGCGCCGTCAATTCCGCACTTTTGCCTTTTTCATGACCGATTTTTTTTTTTTTACAGGCGTCTGTGCTGCGTAAACGATAAGGCTGGATATGACGTCGCGAGTGGTCAAAATAAACCTTTAGGGCTGACAAGCGTACAGCGTATGCGTAAAGATGCCATAAGCCATTGCACGTACGCCTTCCATCCACTTACACGCACAGTAGTGCCAGCCGAGTCACCTGAAGCAACCTCACGGGAACCTCATTCGGCAACATCCCTCATTAATAACTGGAGATGAATTATACCGATGCGTCTTGGCAACATGCATCTGTCCCAAGGGCCGTCAGGCGCCTGATGCCCCCAAAACAAGGGCCCCTGTTACAGAGGCAGCAGAGGTTGTGGTAGCGTCTCTGCCGTCAAGAAATGAGCATATGGGCACTAATGTAATTTCAGCTCTCTGTATTATCTCCGAATGCCCCGATGACCCCGGCCACACAGATCCCATATCGCAAGGTCTGACCCCCCTGCCTGCCTGAAAGGTCACAAGACATTGGCATGGACCAGGGCAAGAAGCCTTCTTCATACCTTAGTCGTATGACTCAAAAAGCAAAGATTGTGAGAGGCCAGACGCTCCATTCGTGCTTGATGCTGGGTGTACTTGCTTGTCAACGTCTTTGCCTGGGCTATTTACCCAGAGCTACTCTATCTCGGCCGCTTACAAATAACCTCGTTCTCTGCAGAACAGAACGATTTGCTTCTATGGTTCTAGGTCAGGTTGCGTTGATGTACTGGCCCACACCGCCCACTCGTCTTAGATAGATGCTGACTTGCATTCATCGTCCATAGGACAACAAACGAGTCAGCCGTCTTGGGTTGCAATCCGAGCAAGCACACAGCCTTGAAATATGAAAACGCCAAGAACGGCAATGCTATAGCCAACCTGTCCTGCCGTCCTAGCTTTTCCAACAGATGCCGACAACTATTGAATCGAGTTCTATTACCACAGTCCAACGGACTTGTTCGGGACTTCGAACAGACCGCAACTTCTTGGTTTCTCGGGCATGCAACTGCCAAACATGTATCAATTAGGATAAAATAGTGTCGTATGATGTTTGCGGAGGAGGTTTGGCAGTTAGTGACTGCATGAGCATACATGCCTTTAAATGACGGATTTAATGCTGCTGTCGCATGTACCGTAGTGGTCGGCATTGTACTGTACCTGCTTATGTGACGCCATTGCACCACAACCTCCGCAATCGGCCAAACGTGCAGCGACCCGTTCGTTGTACTGTAGTACTGTCACGAAGAGGATTACTTACACGTTTCGAGATCCTCAAGCCATGACAGTTGCTATCTCCCTAAACCCCGCAAGACTTGTGGGAACGGCGCCACGAATGCCAAACCAATAATGCTCTAGAAGATAATTCTGGGGAAGGCGCTATGTCATCGAAGCTCCACGAGTCTTACCGGGTTCAAGGAGATACCGGTACTGTAGACCGCCAATCCCGCTAGCTAGCTCCCAAGTCCCAAGTGATAGAGTGGCTAGAGTGGCTGCGTTAGCTCGGTATTGCATCGTGGCCGAACAGGGATGTGCCTAAACCCAGCTGGCGATCCCCACCAGTTGGTCATCGCTTAAACATTCACCGGGCTTGGATGATGTGAAAATCCGAAGCTGCCGAGACCTGCCTGGCATGTTTTCTTCAATCACAGCTGTGAACCTGAGCTCTTGGCATGGCAATCTCGGCAACCGTACGGAGTAATCCTGAAGCAATTGCGGTTCTTAAATAATGGCTTTTCCTAGACAGTCAAGACCAAGAATCACTATAGGAATATTTAGGTACATATCATGATATCAATGTTTAATATCTGGCAATTCGGCAGTACTCTTTAATTACCAAAGTAGCGTCATTAAGATGTACTGTGGTTCACTCTCCAGTGCCATCCACCTCTACCTAGCCTTTCTCATAGAGAAGAGCGGCCCTTAGCCAGCAGCTTCCACTTATCACCGTCATGAGCTACACGGCCCTCGCCCTCTAACTTTGCCAGAATCTGCAAAACGCCACCACGAGCTGCTAGGTGGAGACTTCTCGACACGTCTTTGTAAATCACCTCGACCAACTCCGTCGCTGTCCATGCCGACCATAATGCGGGATCCTCAGTCTCCACTCCGCCGGGCCCTGTTTTCAAGGTCCGGACAACCTGCTCCTCCCGCTGCCGTCGATGTGCAATATACTCGGCAATCTTTGATGGACCGTGCTCAATGACCGGTCCGTGTCCAGGGTATGCTCGGCCCTTGAAAAGAGGCTTCATCTCTTCTAGACTTCGCAGGTATGTGACCAAATCTTCAAAAACAGCAGTACCCTGGCCGAGAACATTATCGGCCGTAAACATAGCATCTTCTTCTTTCAGCACGAACACAACATGATCCTTGGTATGTCCTGGTGTATGTGACGCCGTCAACGTCGCACCGTCAACCTCGAAGCGCTGCCCATCCTTGATCTCAAGTTGTCCCTCTTCAGGGGAATACTTGAAGATTTTCGTATCAGGTGAGATGCTTAAAAGATCCTTGATACCGCCAGTGTGGTCATGATGCCAGTGTGTAATGAGCGCAGTATCGATGGTTGCGTTCTCCTGCTGGAGGGTCTCGCGAATGGATGTAATCCAAGCATTACGACCCTCACCTGTGTCAATGAGAAGCCGACGGCGACCTGTACCGAGAAGATATGTGTTTGTTCCTTGAAGGGTGAATTTGCCCGGATTACCGCCCAAAATGCGAATGCAGGTAGGGCTGAGACGCTCCACGACCGGAAGAGCAATGAGCTGTGTTGCCATCTTATCCCGATCGTTGGCTTGTGTCCCGGGTCTAGACAACTACAAAGACCGCTACTTGGATGAGACCCGATGTGTTGATCGAGAGGGGTCCGGAGCCGGATGCCGCAGGTCGGAACCGAGAAATTCGGTGATTTGTGTGGAGTCCAAGTGAGCAGTCCGGAATAAGCTTGAAGAACAAGGTTTGTTATATGAGTTTAAAGATGTCAAGGTGAAGAAGAATCGGTTCATACTGTTCCTGAGGATGTATAAGTATAAGCAGGTCGTCGTCATTCGGCAATTGAATAATTAAACTGGAAAGGAATGGTAAACCTCGGCTCACGCGGTACTCTTCCGGCAGGCGCTTAATAACCGCTTGCTTGAGAGGAGTGAGCGAGTGAGAAGAAGCAACAGCAGCAGTTAACGTCACTTTATGGTTCATGTAGAGAGGAGCGTCATATTCCTTTGGGGTTTTCCCCGTAAATCCGCTCTCAAAAAGCCATTGAAAATTCCTCACAAGCCGTTCCTACTTGATCCAAAACTAAAGTGCTCGCTATAAATTTGTCACTAATATTTCCCCTCCAGATCTACGCATTCTCAAGGAGGCAGACGCGTCTTAGTCGCGGTTAATGTCAGGATCACTGACTGACTACCTTACCTACCTATTTGTAGCAAGCTTATCTTATCATCCTGCATGACAGGGGTTCAATTTTCACGAGCGCGGCCGTTATGATGTATCTATCCGCCAAGCTTACACCAAAAGGTACGCACTAAGGCTGCCAGCACCGGCTGCAATCTCTCCTGTCCCGTCCGTCCCTGGCATACAGCGGCTTCACTCTGTACTGACCATTCTTGCGCTTCCAATCCATTCATTCGTTGCATTATTTGAAGGTACAATCGGTCCGCACGCAGATATTTTGGCCATCGTCTTATTTCATTCCAAGGCGTAATTCTGTACTCTTATTCTCCATTTAAGACTCTATCCCTTCCTATTTAATTTAACCCCTTGACAGGAAGAGGCGACCGATTGATTGTCCGACCATCGGCTTGCGATTTGCTGCACTTACGGTACTGTGCCTAGCATCTTTCAGCCTTGTTCGCCATTCGCATCGCCAAACGAATAATCGGACAAACAACGGTACAATCGCAAACAAGCAAACGCATAACTGTAGGCGCTTTCTGCTCGAGATATATACGTTGTGGCGTTGGCCATTATCAATAATCTCTCGCCGCATCCTCTCGGTCAGGAATCGAGCGTCCTGTCGCCCACCATCTCCTGGCAGCTCTCTACATCCTCGGCTTCAATCGCTCGCTACAAGAGTTTAAGCCGCGAAGGCTCGTTCTCTTATAATGTCTGGGCGACCGGCCACTCCTGCCTCTCCTAAGAATGTCAAGGTGAAGTCCCCGGTTCCGGGATCACCAATGTTTGGCTGTGGTATGATTCCCTTTCTATTATATTGCCTTAACGCTCCCTCATGTCCTTTTCTGTTGTCTAATTGTCTTTAGAGCATGTACAGCTCCTACTCAGTAAAAATCAGGAGGTTATGAACAGCTCTATCGGGCACTACAAGTTGATTCTTCGTGGCATCTTCGACGCGACACCGATCGTCCCCCAGACCTCAACGACACAAGACGGCCGACCCGTCACATCGCTTACCTCCAACTACCTCTGCCTACAGTGTCCGACGACCGTTTCCGAAGACGACCGACTCAAACATGGGACCAAGAAACAGCACCGATTCTGTTGGTTGCCTTATAACGCCTCCTGATGCTCTGCTAACCTGGTGCAGATGTTGACTCTCGGAGCGGCGCCCTATATTGTCAGATATGCGACGACTATGTCTGGGACCCTACTCTCGAGGAGCTCCGGGTGAGAAAAATAGGGACTGGTTCTTTCTCTGGTAAGCAATGCTGCACCAAAAATTGTTCGCTGCCCAGCGTTCCTTCGCCCTGGTCAACGAAAAGACAGGCTAGCCCTAGGCTGCCATACTTTGCTCTGCGTAGAGATCTCTTCGTTGATCGTGACTGACTGCTGGCTAGGCCGTAAGAGAAAGCATGACGAGCTCTTCACAGATTCCATTAAGGATGACCCTCGGTACATTACCAATAATACTACAACCGCCTCCTGTCGTGCAAACGGTCTGCGTGGCATCTACAACGCCGGTGCAACCTGTTATCAGAATGTCGTTCTCCAAAGCTTTTTGCACAACCCCCTGCTCCGAAACTTCTACCTTAGTGATGGTCATCAGAGTAATGACTGTCAGATACCTCACTGTCTGAGCTGTGCTATGGACGACATGTTCCAAGATTTTTATGCTCTAGAGAATACCAACGGCTACACCGCTGCTAATATCTTGTCGGGGTTCTGGATCTCAGAGAAAAAGGCATTCGAGAATCTCGTGACCACCAAGGAACAAGATGCCCACGAGTTCTTTCAGTTCTTAGCTGAAGAACTCCATGAACGTAATGGGGATGGCAAAAAGCCCGAGACTGGCAGCGAGCACAGCTGTAACTGCATTATGCATCAGACCTTTTACGGCAAGATGCAAACAACAACAACATGCCAGAACTGCTCAGGCCAAAGTAACTCGATCCAGTCATTCTTGGATCTAAGTTTAGGTCTTGAGAATGTCGTCCAGAAGAGGAGTAAGAAAACGGGGCAGAAGAAGCCCTCGCTGTCCCTGCAGGATTGCTTGGACGAAGAGTACATCAAGTATGACAAGTGCGAGTATCGGTGCAACAACTGTAATGGGACTCAGCAAGCCAGACGGCACACCAGCATCAAGCGTTTGCCGAATGTGTTGTCGATACAGCTTAAAGTAAGTGATTTAGTCAATCCATTGACTATGGTTCGCCAAGTTCACATCCTACACAGCGCTTTGAGTACAGGCATGGGCGACACGATCGTGCCGCCTCCAAGGTCGATAACGAAGTCAAATTTCCGCTACAACTCAACATGCTACCTTACACAAATCGTGTCCGCAACCACGACAGCCGCGAGAGTCTCGAGCTAGAGCGATCGTGCACTTATGACCTTCTCAGTGTGGTGGTCCATGTGGGCGAGATTGATACTGGCCATTACACATCGTACTGCCGAGTTGGCGATCAAGTAAGTCGCGCTGTCTACTACAGCCTTGAAGTCGAGTGCTAACACATGGCTCAGTGGTTCAAGTTCAATGACCACAAGGTAGAGTTGGCAAGCTTGTCTGACGTGCTCGGGGCTCAGGCCTATCTCCTCTTCTACATCATTCGCTCGCTAGCCTAAATATCAAAGGTGCAACTGGGCAGGTTAGGGATCAGGCAGGGGTCTTGTGTTAGAGGAGCTGAAAAGGCGTCAATGGACATGGCCAGCAGTTTTACGGAAGTCACTTATCTCAGAAACAAATAAGCGGAGAAGGATGCATTGCTCAGCGTAGACATTCAGTTTAGTAATTCCCGTGATAGCCCAGTCTGAATAGGACGTTACACGGTATCTCTTCAAAATTCTTGCTTAAGTACAAGCCAAGCGAGGCTTAGCCACGAATTTCTACTTCTAGTGCGTACTGACGAGCGAGCGTATATGCGCTTCTGTGGTCTGATGTCGTTCCGGCCATCTGCCCGGTCTTTCACGAGTTTTAGACGTTTTCAATGCAAGGAGTCTCTTCTTCAAAGGCTACATCCATAACTCTCACCTCAGCTACATTAATCGGATTCGTCGGATCGCCAGTCCCACGTTGAACTTTCAAAGTTGGCGTAGCAGTAGTAATGATTACTCAAGCCCGCGTGGGCCGGTTCAAAAGTCGTCGCATAGACTCCGAGAGCGCGGTAGAGCTTGTCAATGATGGGAGCCATTCGTTCTCCAGTGCAGACAATGACACGGGGTGACTTTGGCTTCATGAGCCAGCGACCAGTAATGGCAACTAGAAGAGTGGCATATCAGTAATGACGAGGATGGCTGTTAGGTTTTGATATTGCCATTATCCAGAACTTGACTGTAGGAATTGCATTGGTAGTGGGTAACTTACACTTTGTTTGGCAGTCATTGCTAAAGAACGGAGGGTCAATGATGACACTATCTAGGCTGCCCTTCAAATTGCCTGAAAACAGGACCGCATTAGTTCATGTTGAAAGCAGCATGTCACTTGCAGCAATGATCGTACCTGGAAGCTGAAGAGGCCGTTGGAAGTCATAAAAGACAAACTCAGGAAAGATGCTGAACCGGTGATCATGCTCGAGCAATACCAACTTGGGTCGATCCTCAACAGGCCAGAATCTCTTTGTGATACGAGTCAGCTACCACTATTCTTATGCATGCCCAGCCCCTTGAACACTAAGTAGCTACGGAGATAAAGGTTTATCTTACAAGGCGGTTTTTAAGTGCAATGAATACACTCGGTGTCGACACTACACCAATAGTCGAACTAGACGACGCACCGTCGAGGAGCTGATCGGCCAAAGCGAACGCGGTTTCGTCCAGGAACTAGATCGCCGAGCCCATGTTAGCTTCTTCCGTTGTCAATATCATGAAGTTGTCGTCGTAGGGCCATGTCTCGTGCCAAGAGCTTCGATGCCAGGGCAGTACGTAATGAATACCCTAATGACAAATGCAGGCGCAGGCAATTTGCCAAAATCGGTCGAGAAGCCATCTCCACTGCCATGACCAAGGAAGACAGCTGGACGACAGATGCGCTCTGTACCTTGCTTTTTGCATCTCGTTTACGTACCCAAAACTGCGATTCGTTCCAGTCCTCCGTAAACGCCGCCATGCTTAACGGCTCGTCGTCCGCATCTTCCGTTATAGGGTCCTCGTCCTCCGGTTCAACCACACCGAGCCCGGCTCCGGCTCTCGGGGCGGCGCCAGTCCTCAACTTCTCAAAAGTCTTTTCATGGGCGTCCTTTTCGGCGTGGAACTCGGCCAACGCGGCCAAGGCGTGACTCGAGAGGCTTCTGAAGACGAACTATATTCAGTAATCTGGGGCACGTAAAAAGGGTGACAAAAGGACTTGAAGCTCTTACATGGGCTCTTCATCGTCAAAAGACATCGGAAGATTTGCGTAGAAACTGCTCTTCTTCGCCTTGATATATGGCCAGGTACGATGACTTGGTGTTCAGATGCGATCGACGGTTTTTATGTGAGGGTTAGGCGGGGTCCTCTTTGCTGCGTCTTGCAACGGTCTAGACTCTCGCGGTCTCGCCACAGAAGAGCGCGTGTGTAGATATGCAGCTACAGGGTAAGTGGTTAGGAACTGACTTTCATCTCAACCTTCAAATTATATGGTATCATCTCGACCCAAAGAAAACCTTTACAATTGTTCGAACTCGCACACTCTCTAGTCTATGCGGTCCTATATACACGGACAGTTGTCGACTTGTCCGCTCAGCCGTTAGTCGCCAACGGCCTTTCCAGCATCCATGCTACGCAAAAATTCGATTCCTTTTCTTTACAACTCATCCAAGACATGGATATACTTCTTCTCTTCCCGCTTCTCCTTCTCTGTCGCAGGGGGAAGATCATAAAAGTTCTGGCTTCGGAATCCTTGCTAGAAATAAGTCAGCGCACGAATTCCAAAATGACAATCGGCAGCACTTACCAGATAGTGGTAGGTGAAGTTGATAATATCACCGGGCTCAATACCCAGGTCTTTGAACGTCTTAGCCTCAGGATCAATGACCTGGTCCAAGTACTCTCGCTCAACCTCATCGGCTGACAGAGTATGCCACCAAAGCACCTTGTTCAGCACCTCAGCAACGGGCTTAAGGATGGCCTTGGGCACGTTGATATGTCGTCGCTGCTTATAGATCTCCTTGTCAACCATGACGGAAATCTCTTCCATGCTGTACTTCTTGGGTCCGTAAAGCTCAAAAGTCTGTCCGGCAGTTGTGTCATCGTAGAAGATCTTCTCAAGAGCAGCACCAACGTCAATGGACTATAGATGTTAGTATCATCGGTGACATCGAGCAGTTTTCTAATAACCTACGTGAACGGGGTAGAACTTCTCCTGCATATTGTTGGAAGTGAAGAGGTTGGTAACACCAGCCAGCTTCAGAAGGAGGTTGTCTTCGAAGCCGAAGATGGGCGCGGGTCGTACGATCGTGGTCTCGGGGAAAAGATCTCGAGCAACCTCCTCAGATCGGCCCTAAATTATTATCAGCATCATCTCCTACCTTCTCAGGCTGCCGGTTACAAACCTTGGTACGGTAGAACTCAGAGACGGACTGGGAGTTGGCGCTGTGGGACGAAACATGGATGTATCGGTCGACATCGTACTTGCAGACAGCCTCGACAATTCGCTCGGTTCCCTCAATGTGCACGTCCTCTAGGGAGAAGTTCCTGATGCTTTCTTAGTCTCCGTTTTCTCCATCGAGTCCACATTGTATCAACATACTTCGTTGGGTAATCGCGGCCAATCAGATTGAAAACAGCATCGGAGTGTCGAACGCTCGCCTCGATCGAAGGGGTGTTTCGAAGGTCGTGCTCCTAATGCGAGGGTTATTGCGGTGTTCCCGACGGTATCGAGAGGAATTGAGGCGTACAATAAAGATAACACGGCCGAGATCTCCAGTGACCTTGAGATGACGCTTGGCCATCTCCTCGCGGTAGGGGACAACGACGGTGCATCCCTGGCGAGCTGGTGCCACTGTTAGTATTCCAATTGTCCATGCCGGTTATCGAGCTACAACATCGGGTCAGCTCACCCAGGCGGTTGACGATGTATCGTCCCAGTTGGCCGGTTGCGCCAAATACGGTAACAGTGTGGCCTGGTTCATCTTCATTAGTGCCTTTCGTGGGCATCGTAGCTTCATCGTCGTACCTCCGAGGGATGAACTAGACACATCAAAACATTAGAAAGAGCCTTGAGGGTATCAATGGGCCATCGCTGAGCTTACCGGCCACCCTCAACACGCACGATAGGTTTGCCAGTTCGGGTAATGGAGATGTCAGAGAGGAATCGCTTGCCAGCGACATTGAAGGCAGCCTTGCGGGCCGCCCGCGCAGCAAGGAGAGGCGAAGCCATTGTTGCGAATATACAGGTTGCGTGACAAAACGCTGCTGTGCCTCGCAATTGGCTGTGGATCGTCTCGTCTTAGTGGTATTGTTTGGTGATGCTAGCCAAGGTAGAGCCTCGGAGGACGGTAATTGCAGATCACGTGATGGGTCAGAGAGATTTTGCAGCTTATCATTGGCTAGCGCCTTCGTAGTTCTCTTCTAAAAGGTGAGGATGATCCGTGCGTCTTTACGTTGCGACGACCAGGCTGCCTGGTAGCCTCATTGATGAGCTAAGGACCTCCCTCCAACTCCACTGAAGCAACCATTGACTTTCATAAACATATCAGCTTCACTGAATACCGCGACGACCATTTAACGGCAGTACGATCAAATAGAGAAGGGCAAACATTCACTCTTCCGTGACGGTCTATCCAGAGGAACCTGCGTCGGTTTAGCGATACACGCTCGACCGACTCAAGGTGCAAGCAAGCTAGCTTTTGAGTTGCCGTGCACGTCACCTATCCTATTCGATTCCAGCGACATCACATACATATCCCGCCATCATGAGCAACGACACCATTCCCGACTTTCTTGCCGAGCAGCGCGATGAAGCTCCCGAGGAGCTCCAGCCTCTTATTCTCGACTTCGAGAACTTTTGGGAGCGTAAGCTCTGGCACCAGCTCACTGATGCCCTGGTCGAGTTCTTCAGCCACCCCGAGAGTGCTCCTCAACGGCTAGCATTCTACAGAGTCTTTATCCTCAAGTTTGCCGACAAGATCAACCAGTTGAAGCTTGTGGATCTAGCGCTGAAAGCAGCAACCGAGTGCGAAGGTAAGGTTTCAATATACGATGCTCCGAAGCCGGCGACTTGCTGACCGATGATGCTTGCACGTTGTAGAAGATGAGCAGCGCCTGTCTTTCCTGCAGTCAGTGGCCAAGAAAGTTGACAATGAGAACTCCCAAGACGCATATGTCTTCGCTTTGGTCGCTGTCGCCCAAGCAAAGCTAGACCTGGAAGAACTAGATGGTGCGCGGAAGGATCTCGACACAGCTGAGAGGATACTAGACTCCTTTGACTCCGTCGAGAACGTAGTCCATGCTGCTTTCTACGATGCCAACGCCATTTACTACCAGGTATGCCTATCACTCCATTCCAATCCCGTATACGGCTTGGGATACTCACCTGGACCCCGCTAACCCCTCCAATAGCGCAAGATGGACTTCTCCAACTACTACCGCACTGCCCTCCTCTACCTTGCTTGTATCGATCTCTCCACGCTTTCACCCGAGGAACGGCACAAGCGGGCATACCACCTCAGCATTGCTGCTCTTGTCTCGACTAGTATCTACAACTTTGGAGAGCTTCTTCTTCACCCCATCCTTGACGTTCTCGCAAAGAGCGAGCACGCTTGGATGCGGGATCTGCTCTTTGCCTTCAACCGCGGAGACCTCGCATCTTATGATCAACTGTCCGATCGCGTTGAGTCCAACAAACTTCTTAAGAGCAACGCCACGCATCTTCGTCAGAAGATCTACCTTTCTGCCCTTACCGAGGCTGTCTTCCGCCGACCTCCTCACGACCGCACCCTCACCTTTGCCACTATTGCTCAGGAAACCAAGGTCCGACCAGAGGAGATTGAGCATCTCATCATGAAGGCTCTGAGCCTGGGCCTGCTACGAGGCACCATCGACCAGGTGGACGGTGTGGCTCAAATCACCTGGGTTCAACCCAAGGTGCTCGACATGAAGCAGATTGCCGCAATGCGCCAGCGATTGCTTGACTGGGACTCAAGCGTCAACCAACTCGGCAACTGGATCGAGTCGGCTGGCAAGGATGTGTGGGCTGCGTAGAGCAATTTCTCAACAAAGAGTCTGGTCAGGGGAACATAGGGCAAACAAAACCAATCAATGTACAGTATAGACGGATGGATGCTTTTCTATGGGCATATGATGATTCTTTGCCCAGGGAAAGACTATTAATTCTGAAATTTGCCTATCTCATGCTATGGATCACTTTTATCAAGTCTAGAAGGAAAACCCATAGCTCTAAAAATGCTTGCCTTGCTGCCAATATCTTACAACACGACTACTTCTTATTTTACTTCAAACAGTAACCTCCCCAAAGACATTTACCATGCCCACGAGCCACGCCGGCCACCACAGGCACCAGACCACGACGGGCGTATACATGCCCCAGACATTCCATCCAAAGCTCGCCTCCTTTAATAAGTCTGCGATGGTGATATCCCAAACCTGAGCCGCAGCGTAGACTACGGTAGGTGGTGATACGATGTTGAGTAGACCCGCCAACGACCAGCGCAGGGCAGGGTTCTTGACAGGTTGGACGAATGTGAGAGGGCTGGAGAGTAAACCGATGAGGAAGGCGAGAGAGAAATTGAGAGTGGCGAGAGTAGAAAGACACATGCCTAGGACAAGCAGAGAGAAAGACTTTGTAAGCTGGAAGTGCTGGGTCGTGGGTTTAGTAATAAGTGTGAGAAGATGGGAGATGGCGAAAGGCAGGATAGCCGAGATGACAGAGAAGACGGCGAAGGCTGGGGAGAGTAACTGAAGGCTGTCAGTATCATATACTTGGAAATGAGCATCAAAGGGAACTTACGCTAGCAGGAAGATGGTTGAAAGTGTACAGAGGAACGGCCGCAAGGCCCTGGCAGACGGCTACAACACCGAGCGGAACAAACAAATCCCTGCCAACTTGTGTTGCATCGACAGATGTGGTAGAGTCCTTCTCCTTAGTCTTCTGTGCCGTCGGCGACTGGCCACTCTTTACCCAAAGAGAGATGGCCATGATGGTAAAATTGGCAGCAATCAGCATGGCGCTTGGAAGATAAGTACCAATACTGACGAACTGATCAGTCTGCATCAGAAGGTAGAAGAAGAAACTCTGATGCAAATGCTCAAGCAGATTGTTCAGACTGCGGAATGAACCCTCCACCAGACGTCCCATGGCCATCTCATCATGCCATCCTTCGCCATAAGGCTGGAGCGTTACGGCGTCGACGTGGTAAGGGATGAAACTGCTATGAGCACCAGCTGCATAACCAAGACCCTGGTTGAGCATACCGCGCAGCATAGTCTGCAGACGGTCAGGGTAGTTACCCTTGTGCTGTGTCATCTTCTGGATGGAAGTACTAATACCCATCTGACCGCCGGCAATGTTGACAATGGAGTTGATCAGATCGAGGTTAGGAAGCTGACCATTAGGTCCGTCATAGATGACATGCACGGACTTGAAGCTCTGCTCCTGGGGATAGTCGATAGCAAGGGCGCCTTGGAGGGCTCCGGACTTGAGAGGTAGAGGAGCTACGAGATCAGGATTGTGGGCGTCATGATATGCGTCTACCCAAGCCTGTGTACCTGTCTTACTGTCGGGGGGGACTACGAGAATGATGTCCTTAGACCAAAGTGACCAGCCTGTGTTTATCAATCTCTGTCTAAATTATTTCAATGAAGGTCTTGGGAGCACATACGCTTGAAGTAGCGGACCAGGGTCAACGCCAGAGACACCCCATTGCGGTTGAGCTGCTCTTCGACATTCTTCCATGCAGCGACCAAGACAATTGCCTCGGTAGCATCACCGCGAGGAGCTTGCAGGATAGCGTAGAAATTTTGTCCCGAGTATTCATGGCCGGCCGAGTGGTAGGTATAGTTCTGACGTCCAACCTTGAGTCCAACACTGGTTAGAATCTTGTCGAGTCTGTCGTTAATCCTGCAAGGCCCAGTTGTATTAGCATATATACCAATCACTTGGTATACAAGTTCAAGACGCACTCGTAGTTGTTCTTGTCCACCACATCGTCAACCTCGTGTCGATATGCACGGAAGATGTTTTGCTCGCTTCCTCCAAAATAGGTATGTACTTGGCCCGGCAGGAGCGCGTTCTCAGAGATATACGTTCGTCGCGAGTACTCGTTCAAAGGTAGGAGAAATAGCCAAATAACACCAACCGCGATGCAGAGGAAGGACAGATAAGGGGGGAGCTTAAGGATACGAGGATCGCGACGTAGCGAGAGCGCTGATGCTGGAGAACATATTAGCCATCGGTTTACAGGGAATAATCAGGACGTTGAAGCTCCTTACAGAGTAGCCGCGACATAATTGAACCAATCTCTATGCAACAAAAGACCTGGCTTTCTCAATGCTTGAGGTTGACGTTGTCGTTAGACTCGCGTGGCATTCGATCCTTAATCAAGGTACGTACCTTCGTGACAGCTTACCTTACCAGAAAAGCTCCCGACACCAGGGGAAGATGGCGGGCCGGGTGCCTGCATGCGGGGCAACCTATGCCGTTACCGGGGGTTATGTCGATCCAGGAGCTTGATGTCTATATACTAGGTTTTATTGTGCCAACATAGAGATTGGGACAAAGACTTGAGCTGCTATAGACGTTGGTTGGAAGAGCGTATGGAATGCTTCCGAGAAAAAAAGAAAGCGCTTTGATTGGCCAGCTTTACCCTTTGCGAGTCTCGATGTTTTTTTTACTCGTTACCAGACACAAAAAGTGTTCAAACTATCGCCAAGGTTAAGCAATATTGAAATACAAGCCCCCTGGTGGTCTTGAAATCGTGGTTTCCAGGTTCATTCTTCCCTACAACCTCATCCATTTTATTCAATACCTAAGATAATTCGTAGCAAGAATGAATATGACCAGCTGCATTAAACTGTCGGTCCATTCGTTCCTTTGTTTTTGGTCGCTACGTCAATCCATAATATGACAAGTGCTCCAAGAAAAATGTCATTTCTATAGTACAAAACAGAACAAAAAGGAGCGCGCAACAAGAACTTTGGCACCATTACACAATTACACAAAAGTACACGCGCACTGTGTACGCTCACTCAAGGTCCAAGACGCTGGGTTGTGCCAACGAGTTCTGTCGCGGCACTCCCACTAGGACCGGGACGATTGGTTGTGGGCAACACACCGAATCGGCCATATGTCGTCTTATCGATGCTGACATAGTGTGGAAGAATCTTGAGAAGGTTGAGTCGATTTTCAACCCATCGAAGACCCCACTCCGGGGGAGCAAGTAGCTTGGCATAACCAAAGCCAGCTGTTCCACCTGTTAGTAACCAAACTATAATAGTAGAGTTGTAAGACTTACCAACGTATCCGATAGAGATACCGCAGAGGTGGCCCAAGAGACTGGTTCCGGGCACTAATGCCGCCACGACCAGACTCATAATTAAGGGAGTTGTCCATGTTGGGATGTGGACTGTGCCAATAACGAAGTGAGGATTGGCCTTGTACGTTGGGATGGACTCCATCGCCAGCAAAGTAAACACCCACATGCTAAACGCAAATGTTAGCCTCAACCCTGTCCGTAACCCCTTTGTTATCATACCTCGCTCCTAGAACCCCATGATTTGCCCGGAATACGCATCGTTCGATCAAGACATAAAGTACGGCAGGTATCGATGTCAAAGCTAGGCCCAGAACAGTCAGTCCATAGGTATTCAACTTGGCCAGATTTCCTTACGTCCAAAGAACAGGGCAAGGGACGTCAAGGTGCCATGTTCGGTCTCGAATCGCTCCATTAGAGGAGTAAGTGCCAGAAGGTTAAGGATCGCATGGATGAAATTCAGGTGTATTAAAGGGAACGTCGACAATCGGTATGCTAGCGAAGAATTCTCTAGTTAGTATGAGTGCGCAGTCTTCAGGCGGCGCTCAATATACCATTTGTAATGCTAATCTCTTCAGGAATGAGAGCACCCCATTCTCGCAAATTCCAGACAGACTGTAGCGACGCGATCGAGAGGGCGATGATGACGAGAACGATAATTCGAGTAAACAACGGCAACCGTGTCAAATATGATCGGGCCCGTAAAGCGTTAAAGTTCTGGAGACGGGGTCGCATCTCTGTGCGATTTGCGCTGCTCGGAGCAGCCGGACGTTCCCTGGTTAAAAAAGGAACGGGAGGATGGGATGGGTCACGAAAACCAAAGGACTGAAATGCAAAAGACAATTGGAAAAGAAACAAACCGAGTATCTGTACAGCAAATGCACAACGGTTTGAACCACAAATCAATTCCACGTCCTCGATGTCAGTCGTAGGACGATGGCGAGGTGAAACGGACAACGGGCCAGAGTTGAGGTGTGGCTGATTCTGGTGAGAGCACGTGACCTGGAAATTGCACGGCCACGGATATCCTCCATTCCATGCAACAGTCTATGATGGAAGGTACCTAGA
>JABCKB010000243.1:0-13788 GCA_013184455.1 Fusarium continuum
TAGTACATACAGTGCATATATTACTTTTAAGCTTTCTGCTTACCTGCTCCTGAAATCTAAAAAAGTAGGCTTTTTAAAAAATATTACTAAAAAACTATTAATTTCCTTTTAACCCTTTTATTTTAAAGCTAGATAAATTATAAAGTAATTAGGTCTTATAAGTTTTTTTTAAGTTTTTTTTATTACCTAAAAAGTCATGCACGCGCCACCACGTGACTTGCTTTTTACTACTAAAAAGACAATTTCTAATCCACGCTAGCGACGAGTAACGCGCTAGTGAAGTTTTATAAAGTAAGGGGCTCCCCTTTGAGTATGAACCCTGCCCAAATTATTTTTCCCACACCCTCGGCGCATTCATACCTAAGAACCAGAGCCCCTGTTCAGCTTTAGAACTATTAGCGCGCGAGCAAGTGCCTGCTGAACGCGTCTTGAAGGTATCCCAGAACAGAAGGCGCGACGGCATTCATAGAATCGTGAAGGCTCACACACAGTTACTCCTGTTGCCTATCATTATTCATTTTGATCTCTTGGCCTATTTTTTTATCCCTTTCGCAACCTTCGATGATTGACGAACAGCCAACACCGTCAACCCTTGATAAACTCCTCGCAACTTTTCAAGGTTCTGAGACATCGATTGAGAGCGAAGAAAAGCGCGACGCCTTTGCGCGGCTCATCTCGGAGGAGTTTGCAAAAAGGAATATGGCGACACAAGCTGCGTCTTCGCCGACGGGCGCACCTATGCAGAACGTGGTGAACGGCGCAAACAGTTCTGAGCAATCCGCAACTCATCAATATGCTCAAACACCAGTTCCACTGCCGAGCTATGCTCCCTCTTCGCGATCTGCTTCAGCCGCATCCGCTCCTCTCATACGAGTGCCAAGCGGCTCACCAGCACGATCAAACTCTTTCATTCCACCTGGACAACGCCAATCACCTCCGATGCAGCCAAGCACCTTGAAGCAGGCGCCTCCTCAGCAAGCACCGCGTCAGAGTCCTCAGATGCAGAATGGAGACGTTACGCGGACTCAGACTCCTCAGATGACCTCACAGCAAGCACCTACTCAGGCCCAAGGGCTCATGTCACCGCCGACAAATCAACAGCCCCAGATTGTTGAGACCACGAATTATTACCATGACTTGGTTGCTCTAATTGAGAAGACACCTGCTTCGGCTGTTCGCCAAGTCGTTCGAGACAAATGGGAAAAGTCTCTTGCGGGCTCGCAATACCACATTGCCTTCCTGGTAAGTATCACCTCAGCTCAATCTTGATTTAAGCATGTCCCATGCCTGCTCATCTCAATACCACCTTGACCCCACATTACCTCTTCGCAAATCCAATTCGTATCATATCACTAACTTTTTGCGTTAGTTGAATGCGACCATGCATCAGGCATCTCCTGAGACAATTGCTAAGGCTGTCAAGGAGTTTGGTGCCAGCTTAGTTCAAAAATCAAAGCGAGAGTTAATAGGCCATCTCAGCGGGTCAGATCTCGACGAACTAGCAGACTTGATCCTCCCTCGTGCCAGCACACAGTTTCTAGATAGGGCCCTTGCTAGGCGCCTCGAGACGATACCAGCTCGACAACTTGTGAACGCATTAGCGCGAGCTGAGCGTCTAGGCTACGATGTGCAGGATATCGTTCAAGAGGACAATGAGCATGTAATCCCGTCTTTGCACTCGTTGCCAATGCAACCTACTGTGCCATCAGCAAACCAATCACTACTACGTGTACAGCAATACCAGCCTCAACCCGTTGTTGCACAGCATCCTCCGCCCCCGATGTCGTATGCGAGAATGCCGCCGGTGCCCAACCAGGCTTCAAGCATGGCTCTCCCTCAGGGTCTCTCAGGACTTGTCTGGTGTCATTGCGGGTGGCCATGCGCTTCGGAGGCCGCCCTCGAATACGTAAGTTGCGAGTCTGGTTAAATCCATCCGTTTTCTTTTTCTAACAAGAAACAGCATGTCAAGAAGAGCGCTTGCCACAAGGTCCAAGAGAACGACAAAGCTGGAAGAGATATCTGTCTGTTTTGCGGCTGTAGATTCGGTAGTGGTGGTGGTTTGTTATATCACGAGAAATCTAACGTCTGCGGAGTACACACTCCCGAGGCTGGTGGTAAGATGCGCGCATTGATTGCTGCCTACCGCGAACAGAAGCAACGGTCTTCGGTTGTTCCAAGCCAACATCATCAGGCGTCGAACACCCCAAGCACTCAAGCGCAGCCACCATCGACCCAGTCGCAGACGTCTTGGACCACTTTGACCCCATCTCAACCAACCAGTACTCCAGGCCGCGATCCATATTCACACCTCAATCCCGACACACTTAAGAAGTTCAACGATATCATGAAAAAGGCTGAAGAGAAATATGGCGGCCTGATGAGGGCGGCTATGCTTCTCGAAGAACCCGAAAGGTCGAAACGGCTGGCGAGTCTGAAGAATTCCTACAACACCAAACAAAGCACAACCCGCAAGAAATTCGGAATTCGTCTTCGTGAAAGGCGAACTAGAGGAGAGATTGAAGCTGAAGAGGCTAGACTCTATGGGACACCCAGCGGCACCGCGACGCCGTCACATGGGACGCCTGGTCCTGATGGCGAATCTCGCCCAAAGAAGAGGCCCCGAACAGATAGCGATGAACAGTTGCCATCGTTCAGTGGGACTGGCGGGAATCAAGAGAGCCCTCGTAAAAGGGTGCCTGTATCAGAGATGGGCGGGTTGTCTGGATCTCAAGCAACTGCTGAACTTACTGATCCAACAGCATACTTGAACCCCACTCAGCCACGGTACGCGCCGCAGAAGCCAGCTGTCCCAAGCAGCCAGCCCAAGGTGCCTGAGTCTCCAGATCGTACTAGAACATATGTGGGAGCGACCCAAGATGATCCTATGTCAATTGACGACGAGGACGATGACTCGGATACAGACAGCGATAGTGATGGTGACATCCCAGCTACTATCTCCTAATCTTGCTGGTCATCAAGCATGGGCACGGCGTTTGGGTTTACTTGATTTGATACCCCGGAGATTGAACTAAATAAGCATGAGAGCATCAAGTTTGGGGGCGTGTAATGGGGACAGAGTTCGCAGCTGAGCATATTGATGGGCTTCGGTAAACATAAATCAGGGTCACTGGAGCAAGGTTGGTGAGAGAAAAGTTAACGGGCAAGCAGGGAGAGGCTGCCGCCCTGACTGATAATGAGCTTTTGGAGGTGCTCCCGGGTTCTCAAACTCGACTGCCAATGGTTCCTAACCAGATGCCTAACTTCAGGTGCATTTAGCGCATTAAAAGCATCTACATACCGTGGTGGACATTTGGACTCATCAGGTAGTACAGTTCAGCCCCTGTATTTTTGTTAGCTCAATACCTGACCGGGCCCCCCTTGTAAGGCTACTGAAGGCCACTGTACTCCGTAGCCCACTGACAATTACTGGACTTCTATAACCCTTTTGGTGAGTTGGTGATCCTTGCCGATCGGCCTCCAATGTCACGAGCTAACAAAAAAACAGGGGTTGGACTGTACACATGGCAATAAATTAGGAATTATAAATACCGTTGAGACGTGACAGTCGGTGCCACGTGAGAAGTGTGCTATATAACAGCGTAGGAAAGAGCGTGCTCGAACAGTTGATGTTGTGAGAGCATTTTATTTGAGGTTGCAAATGTTTCGAGGTTGGAGAGTTCACGCACAAGAGAAACTTTATAGGCCCACAACTGTAACTTGGATCATGAGAGATATTACTTCTTTTGAATGTCGCGACAGGTGATTGGTGTTTCAGCCAAAGGGGAAGGGGTAGGTGCGATAGCATCGAGGCCGCACCTTCCATAAGCGCCCAGCTACCTAATGTAGACGGGACGTTCCTCCCGTTAAGGTCTGGTGGAAATGGAAATCCATGGCGTGGGCAAGAGCATGGGCGTGTTTAGTGAGTGAGTGGAGTGTTTTGCACGGGCTGAAAATGTTTGAACCATCCATCCATCCATTCATCCGTCAGTTACACTGATGATGTGAAAGGAGACAAAAGCCTTGTTCGAAACCGTCAAAGAATCAAAAAAGCGTCCCATTTAAAGACAGGCTTTAAGCTCATGCTATTCTCTGTCTTGCCTTTGTTCTAAATCTGATCATTGTCGCCCATGATGGCGTTGTGTCACCTCGTGACGGCGCATCTTGCACGTCGGCTGTTAACCCTCCTTGGGCGCTTCTCAAAGGGAAACCGTTTCATACGATGACAGGGCTTCCGGCGCCCGACACGAGTTGACGCAGGAACAAGAAATTGCCTAACTAGATGCTCACGCAGAAACGCTGCAAGAAGGCGATCCATGTTCGTATACTGAAAGTCATTCCTCTCTCATCCCTATCTCGACTTCCAACTGGCTCGCCAGGCGCCCACGCGGGTCCAGAGGCCATCTTCCTCGGCCTATGGCAGCTTGCAGCGCGGTACAGCACAGATGCAGATGCGGTGCACATGTGTGACGGGCGTCGATGCAGATGCAAGGGTCCTCACGTTGACTGGACGGAACATCCGCACGAGGGGGCCCGTTTTAGATTCGGCCTCTTGAAACGATCAAGGGCTTTTGATCAATAGGCTTCGCTGCGGCTGTGTCGCCACCAGTAGGCCTAGAACGCTAGAAGCCTACAAGGCTAGAACATGACCCCGACTGATCGCCTTGAAACCCGCTAGGGGCCGCCTTTGGTGCTGGTGATGTACATCGGTAGCGCTGTGATTGGCTAAGCATCAAAGGCCTCATCGTCCTGTCAGGGGCTCAAGCGAGCTCTGTCTGAGGATGTATTTTCTCTCCCCCAGATGGTTGATAATGCTACCATGAGCCACTCCTGGTGACGGCTCTTTTGTTTCGAATTCTCTTCTTGGTTTGTTTTGCTTTCAACTGGCCGGCCCAGGACTCTCGTTCTACGTACAGACTGATCTAGTTTTATATTTTGTTTCTACTCCCTCTACACCCTCTATTTTCTGTTTCCTTCTGGGTCTCGTCCTTCACTGAAACTCATAACACCTTCTCGTCAACACTTCTAAAAGACGTCTGCGACAGCCATGGTTCCTCTCTTTAGCCCCTCCGGCTTTGGCCGTTTCATGGACGGTCATAGCCGTTTTACCTCGAGTTCTTCACAGAAGCCAGTCCCGTCGCCAATGCTGTCGCCTTCGCAACCTTCACCAGAACCAATGGCAACTGTACTCGTTGGCCCCAAGCAGCAACGCTTCAAGATCAACAAGCGACTACTGTGCGCTACCTCTCCTTTCTTTGCTGAGCGTTTTGGCGACCCATCAAGCTCAAAATCAATATCGCTTTGGCTCCCCCGCGAATCATCCTCCATGTTTGGATTGTTTGTAGACTGGATTCATCTCGGCCTTCGCTTCCGTCCACACCTCGATGAGATGATGTCCAATGCCCACGATACCGGTTTAGAAGCTTCTCAAAGCATTCACTGGTCCTTGATTCGCTTGCATCTCTTTGCGTCACGTCTTGGCCTCTACCGTCTCCAGGATCTATCCATGGATGCCATCCAAGATCTCTACCTCCGCTGCGATTGGGATGTCCCCTCAGGCCTCATCACTTTCCTCTACACAGAATGCGAAGACCTCGCCGCCATTCGACTTCGACGCTGGGCTGTCGCCATGGTCGCCTTCTCCTTCACTGGTGGGCCTCGCCTAACCTTTCACCCGCAAGAATCTGCTACTTCGGAACCGACCCGCTTCAGTGATCTGCTTGAACAGCTCCCCGAATTTGCAGCTGACTATGACATGCATATGGAGAAAATGCGACTTTCAGGGCTTGATATCCGCTTCAAGAACCCACAACTGCGCATCCCAGCCAACCGTCTCCGCAATGACGAGCGCGCTTTTGGCTTCCGTCAATGCTCCTTCCACTCACATCGCTCAAGCGTTGGCGAGCGTCGGTGTCCTCACGAGTCTGGCTCGACAAAGCACCGCCGCGCTTATCAGTCAACAACAAAGGAGCGAGGGCCTGAGTCGACGGGTTTGACAGCGCCAACCCGAAGGTATCGTGACGTCGTACCTAGGCCACTCTTCTCCGGGCCAGCAGACGAAGATCTAGGAGAAGATGACGACGACGAGATTTCAAAAGCGATAAAGCATGTGAGATCAATCTCAAGTACACTCAAGACTTGAAGAACCAGGGCACCGCCAAAGGCAGTAATTGGAAGTCAATCCGACAAGGGGGCTTGATGGTGAAACCTTGATCTACTTGATCACCGTCATAACCCCGTCACTCTCAAACGAGCCGAGTGCGAATCCCGTGATGATGCTTGAAACCTTGCAATCAAGACGAAACATGGTGAATAACTCAAGTTGAGCAACTTCTCTCCCAGTAGTGACCACCAGAGTACGTCAACATCGCTCAGTCTCATGGAGTCCGAGACCCCCTTACTATATCGCCTCACGTCTGAGACGTGGGCCTTCGTCAATCGACGATACTGGTTGTTCTACCAGCTTTTTTCCTTTCCTTTTCGTTCTCTGTTATCCAACTACCGTCTACTCAGCTCTCCCGGTGAGAGCTGATAGACAAGCAAGTTTCGACGACATATAATAATATTCTTTGTAAATTAGTATTTAATGTACATTACGAGAAGAAAAGCCTGTCGGGATATGTAATATCAAATACTGCGGACTCTTCAATATCATCTCACGTCTTGTGATTAGGCAGTATGTCTAAAACCATAAATATTCGCGGGTCACTTGTTATAAGAAGATTGATTTCGACATCATTGAGATCATTGCTCGTTCTATGGACATTAAGTTCCATCATATCATTCGTCCAAGCTGATACATCCTCATAGTCCAGCTCACATAAGAGCTTAGATACATCTTGTCTCTCATCATAACATCCCCGAGAACAGGGATATCTGTTTTACTCAGTTCCAAAGGTTAAAATAACACAGTAAACGTGAGGCTCTGTTTGGCCTGCGTGCTGTTCGTTCCATCATATCATCATGAGCTGTTGAAAAATCCTTCCCAGATTGGGGAAATATCAAAAGAAATTTTGACAACTTGGGTTCGTCGTCGGTTGAAAGTCGAGCAGAAAAGCGTACGGGCGCGTGCGGGGATATTCCCCAGCATATAAGAGGGCAGGGTGAAGCAAAGTGTAGAAGCCGAAAGAGGTTGGGGAAACGAAGCTATCATCAGATAGACTGCTGCCGTCTAGATGCATCATGCAAATGTTGTGTCGTGGTCCCCACAAGATTCGATCAATAACCGTGGGTGTCCGTGGACTCGTAAAAATTCGTCAGGTGGCATAAAGTTGAGCAAATGTACAAAGAAAATCACAAGCATTATGTGAGTTAAAGTGGTGACTCGGATCGTCGGCGTGGCTGGTCTCGACGGCGGAAGTCCTTAAGTCTTTCGTCGATGTAAGCCAGCCGGCTTGCCAAGGATGATCGGTTAACACCATGGTTGCTTTCGCTAGGTTGCTGGACCGTGGCAAACGGTCGGCGAACCGCATCGGGGTCAGGACCAGTCCCATGCGACAGGCGATTCGGGAACGAAAAGCTAGATCCTCCAAGAGCGAAAGGTGAGCCTAATCGAGGGGGCATCTCTCCGAATGGAGGGGCCAGCGTCTGCTGAGCCGGCGGGGGCTGTGAAGCCTCGAAGAGTTGCTGGATATTCTTTCGTGGGATAAAGGGCTTCTCGTCAGGGGTCAGCTTAGGTTCAGTCTGAGGCGTTGCAAACTGGTTGTCGGTGGCTGATAGGTCGACAAGCGAGGCTGGATCAACCCAGAGGTCAGAACCAAGACTGGGTCGCTTAATCTTACGAGCCTCAAGGTGGTTAGATCGGCGCTTATATGTTGATCGACTGCGAGTAAGTCGGACCGGGGACATAAGAGCGCGGCGCGGGCCGCCTGTATGAGTTTGTCTATGCAGCTTAGAATCCACAACGAAGTTTGAAGGCAATGAACTCGATGAGCTAGGGCCGTAGCTTCGCGCGCCAAAGGGAGATGCAAGTGGAATGTGCTGCAATTCCGGCTCCAGGGTCTCGTGGTTTGGTGGAGGCAGCGAGAGTTCGTCAACGTGAAGCTCAAGTTGAGAGCTGGTCAGCTGAGCTAGAGGACCTTGCAACTGCATGGAATCCGACGTGCTAACCGCCAGTGACATAGCCATGTCTTGACCAGAGAATACTGAGGGGGAGCGGGCGAGTACTGTGCGGCGATTCCAATAACGAGCCGCGGATTTGCCATACGGAGACGGGCTGGGGGCTAAATATTGAGAACCACGCGCGTTAGACCTGGCGTTCATCTTGCAAAGTTCCCGAAGCTGGGCGCGAGTGGCAGCGCATGTATGAGGCCACTGAACATATGGGCCGGCTGTTCCCTGAGTGGGGGTGATGCTACCGCTACTAAGATCGATATTGCCCTGAGCCTTGGAACCCTTCCAACTCCTCTTTGCCTCTCGAGCGACGCGCAAGCAGACTCCATGAGGAGGGATGCCGCTCTTACCAATCCGGAAAGGTGTGACCTTCGGATCCTGCAGATACATCATATATGTAGACCATAAGTGCTGGTTCATAGGCTTTGTCCAGGGTGCTCTTCGTATCGTATCTCGAGAGACTTCTTCCGTTCTTGACGGTTTTAGTGTTTTGCTGTTGTCGTCGGCAGCTGAGGGCTTATTCAGAAGGTCTGCACGCTCATTGTCTGGGCTAACGCATTGGCTTAAATCGTCCGAGCTGATAGAAAAGTAGCTTAACAAGGAAATGCTCGTGTGGGTCGAATGAGCAGTTGAAGGCCGACTAGACTCATAGTCAGGGCTAGACTCGAGACTGCTAAGAGTAGAGTCGATAGACCAGTTTGGGTATTGCTTTGGAGACAAAGCCGGTAGCGCGCCGGGAGCAGGAGTTTTAGGGGGCGAAAACATGCGGTCCGAACCACCATGGGGTGTAAAGGGTATATCCTCCATATCGCTGAAATTTGAGATAGGGTACAAGGTGTCTGCCATCTCCTCGTCAAGCACGCGAGGTTCCTCAATACTGGGAATAGGTATGTCTGCAGCGGCAACCGACGCGAGAAATTGCTCGGTAGGCGCATTGAGATTGGACGCATTTCTCCTCTTGACTCGGAACCGGGGTCGTGGTGGCGATGGGGGCTGTGTTTCGCCGTTCATAGCAGGCTCGGGCGTCTTAGGGATGTCGTCGCGGCGTGCACTTCTCGACCAAGGGGCCGGAAGAGATCTGAAGTGCGACATGGTGGATCACAAGGAACGCGGATGCACTCCAGAGTCGCGCGAAGTCTGAGGTGCTGGTATATAAGTATTCGAGGGAGAATAGCGACGAGCGGGGCGATTCGAGCGCAAGACGAGTCGATGCGAATGTTTCGGAATGCGACAGCAATGTCTTAGATCTAGTTGAGACGTCACACAGCGAGTCGAACGATACTGGATTGGTAGTTCTCGATGAGCTGTCGGCAACGTCGATCGAGATGTTTGAACAATCGCGGGGACCAGGGCTAGGTCAAAAGCAAAAGCGCGACAGGATGCGATCGATTATTTGTTTGTTTTTGCGCGTGTTGATGCTATCCAGGGTAATGGGGTAAAACTAGAAGGAAATTTGGCGGTGTTTTTGAGCGCGCGTCGGACTCGGTAGGTAAGTAAGCAAGGAAAGTGCGTCTTAGGCGAGAGTCGTTGTCGTGATGATGGTCGTCATCTATAAGGGTGGTTGCCGTATTGTTGTTGTCACCGCCGCGGGATTTCAGGTGAGTTCCCAGTCGCAAATAATAAACAACGGCGAGTAGCGGTCTCGGTTCGACGCGCCGTCGCAGTTGGTGGTCTCCAGATGGACAGGCAGTAAACAAGCTGAGCTCGCGCAACCGACAGACGGCGCAAAGCACAGGGAGCACGGGGGAGACGAAGGGAGTTATCGAGCGCAAACGAGAGACTGGAATGGTGAAAAGGTGAGGTGGGAAGAGAAGGGAAAGGCGACCAAGACGATGTGTGGGTGTGGTGGGCGGCAGTGTGCGCTATGCATGAATGGGCAAGACAAGCTGCTCAACGGGAGGTGAGTGGAGAGCAGGGCCAGCTGGGAATGGACGGGCGGCTCGTTAGGTGCAGTACGTCTCTTCCTCCTTGTCCTTAGCCCCAGCCGGGGTAGAGAGAACCTAGCTGAAAGCACACTGGTCACGGCTGTGGATGTGGGCCAACGAACAGCGGGTGGCGCGAACGCTGCAGTCGAGTTGGGTAAAATAGGTACCTGGCAGACGAGCTGTACAATGCTTGTTGGCTGAATATGTACTGGATGCTGACTGCTCCAAGGTTGCTTTACTGCTCCAACAACTCTGTCTGCTCCAGCAAGGCCAAAGCAAGTAACAGGATTTGTACTTAGGCAGGCCACGACGTGATGATATTATGCGATGTGCTATGCTTTATTTTGTGGTCGTGTCTGTACCGCTATGGCTCACACGAGCTTCCTAAGGTCCACTGGTGAGTCCCTTGACGATGGTGAGTACAGTACAGCGATAAGCCCCCAACAGGCGGCGTGCTAGTTAGTGCAAAAGCCCTTGTCCAAGTCAACCCCGGCAGCGCCCGTGACAAGGAATAGCTCAAGCAGCGGTCAGTGGGCGACGAGGGCACGTTGTGCGAGTTTGAGCAAGGACCCTGGGCAGGGAGAGTGGCCGTGATAGGTCTGATTTTGAGGTTGATGATCCTAAAGGTGATCGAGACCATGTGATGGAAAGGGGACAAGAGGACAGCCGGCTGAGACCCTGCGTACCTTGCGTAGGCGGTACAGCACAGTATGCGTGGATATCTCGCTTGATCTCAGGTCGGTGTTTGTTAGCTTGAGGCGAGCTTTTGCTCGTTATTGTTGCAACCTTGTTGACAAAACCGGCGGTGGCTGTGTTTAATGTTGAAGTACTCTTTGCCGGGCCTTTGTTCCTTCTGATCTGGTTCCGAGGCGGTCAACCCCAGTCGACCAGCCGTTGGTATTGACTTATTAGACTTGCTCGGGACCTCGCATAGAGAGATGCGACATATGGCCAGCCTCTTGGGTGCGTTGGGAGCAGCTGCAGGTAGACAAATATGAATTATGTCTGTCACACATGGAACAGTCAAGGACGAAGTTTTTGTATGAAAGGTTTGAACTCTGTCGAGGCCAAAATGTTTGCTTAATGACGAATTTGAACTCGACGTTGTAAGAGACGCGGTCAACTCATGTTTGTTTGTTATGATCGGAGAGCCTCGGTGAGACACCAGTAACCTAACTTTTCCACGCTCCTCGTTGGCTGATCTTGAAATCGGGTACTACTTGTTGGTAACCCAACGCACTTTCTGGGTGCGTCTGCAGAGAGCAAGTTGACGATGGGATTGCTTGGTTCGGAGCAAAAGACGAGGGGGATGCGTCGAGAGCTAAGAGATAGCAGCATGATGTGACGATCCAACGAGAAGACGCCTCGCCTTTGTCATCCAGACAGGATTCAGCGCCAGCACGTTTCGACCCCTGCCGAAGCTCCAAGCCAAAGCTGCACGTCGGCGGCAAGAAAGATAGACAGCGCAGGGAGGGAGGGGGGATGCACAGCAAAACCGTCGCCCGCACTCGCATGCATTCACATATGATTGACCTTGGAGTGGATGGGGTTGCTTGTTTAAATGGGTACTTTGAGGTGTTGATGTCAGTGTGAGGGGTTAATAAAACGCAACGGAACGTGTAAATATGACGCTGCATGTAAACAACTCAAAACACGGAAGTAAGTCACCATTTCCTCCATTGTGCCTTCCATTCCATTGTAGAACAGCTCGGACTTTTCTCACCTCCAGCTAACCTATAGCACCGTAACTTACCAAAGGAAGGAGCCAGAGATAAGGTACGGACGGAACTTGGAAAAACATGGAAGGTGGCTGGATGAGACGCGCGAAAACACAACGCATCCGACGCGTCAATCTTTACAAGCCAATTAGAATGGACCTTTGCATGTCCGTGACGCAAAGTTGAACTTGAGCAAACCAACTGCGAATCAGGCCATTCAATTCATCTCGATGCACTGCTTTTCGAGCTGCTCAGGGAGCTGCTACCCTTGTCTTTATAGCACAACGGCCATCTCACATTGTACTTGGTCAAGGCTTGCCTGCGGAACGCCGTTTCCCAGCACGCATGCTTGTTGCCTGCGCAGAATATGGGGAATTCTACCCAGAACCGTGGATGTCTAGGGTGGCCGCTGGAGGGGTGGGTGGCTGCCCCTCCCGGCTCTAGCTTCACACAGCTTACGTACTATAGAAGTGTTGTAGCTAACAAGCGACCATCGAATCAGACTCTGATACGTGATGGAGAGTCGACCCAGAAGGGAAGTGGATGGAACATGCTTTTTTCTTGTTTGCTTACCTACTACGTACTGATTTCATTGCTCCAGTTGAAGCAGCCATCATAATGCAGGAGACTCATTCATCTGACATGGCACTATGTACTTCCATATCCAAGGTTCACCATGAAGATGAAGCTTGGTTCACCTAGAGAACACTGTTACTTAAAGTTGGCAGCTGGTACTGATGTCATGTCGACTTGGGTCTAATCACGAAGATAAAAGGTCTTAGCTCTGCTAAGACCGGGGTACCAATACTAGATGTGAGATACGACGTGACGTTTTTGCTGGACTTACATATCCGTACAGTAGCTTCATTTGGATCTGATATCGCCATGGATTAGACAACATATCTCTCACGAGGAATAATGTTGAGGTACATATAGGGTGTACCGTGTATACAATGACACAGCAGGTATGGCAGAATTATGGTATCACATTTTTCTCCTCCCACTGCTAGAGTACCACTCCGGTCACACATAACTATGTTGGTTTTATCAAATAAAATAGCCTAGATAGGAAAGTATAGCAACATCTAATCTTGCTGTGCACATTTACCATAGCCAAATTATAAGCTGACTATGAAGTCCCAACAACCTCTATAGAACCTCTGTTCCGACCTGGTATTACCCAACATAATAATAATAGTCCTTCTGCACAAGACTGCAGTCAAACTTGACGTCGGGATTTTACGATGTTAAGTCCTTGATCGAAATACCCTTATCCTTACATAACCTCTCGCTATACTCGTCTGTCCCAACTCTGTAGAATTTTCTACAATGCCTTTCCCTCTCACGTTGACCACCCAGCACGTTAGCCTACAAGCTTTGCGTGGTTGGCCCTAACAGTAATCACTTACAGTGACTGGACACCACGTGGACAAGCTGCCACCGGCAGCGCTCTATTCGGTCTCCGGGGTATTCTTTGTCCTTTCGTTTCTTAGCCTGTGTACCAGCGGACGTGGATAATATCTTCGTTGTTATGTGGGACGAATATTGCGACGCGAATCCTTTTGCAGAGACATCTGCCAAAAACTAACCCCTCATGAAGAACCAATGATTAACGACTCACACTTAGCCCTCACGCACCATCGGTAATCCTTCGTAATCATTTAAGGTTCTGTACTTTGGGATAAGGGTTTCGGTAGGCATATCCCAATAAAAATGAGAGTGGTACATTGGGGGTCGTCGTAGCCACTGGGGATATAGCGTTAGCATGGACGAGTTTCCACTCTCTCAAACTTTTTGTTGATGTTGGCCTGTTGAGCAAAGGCTTCCAGATTCAGTGGTGCATTAAAGGTGACAATGAGTGCAAGTATGGGAAGGATAGAAGCAAAAGTCTGTGCCCTAATCCTCCCAACGATATTGAACCGTTCACATGGGCTTCTCTCAACAATTTCTTACCTGAAGTCTCATAACCAAGCAGCAAGTCTACAGAAGAGAGTCCAGTTACTCGCACAATGCAAGCACATGGCTGGGAGGAAACC
>JABCKB010000244.1:0-68743 GCA_013184455.1 Fusarium continuum
ACTGTATAAAAAATAAGTAAATATAACAATTTGTAAAGTAGTGCTAATGTAAAAGTAAAATATAATAACTAGATTATAACCAATCGCTCTTTCAGGGCATCTCTGCACACCACTAATCCAGGTAAGAAGAGAACAATAAGAAAGACTTCTAGTGCTCTTAGGTACTAATAGCGTTAAGGAATTATACCTAAACCGCAGGTGATAGGGTTTAGGACCCTTATGCCTTACGTATTCTTATAACAAAAGTATTGATTGCGCCAAATTGTTGTCAGAACAAAGTGGAATGCTCGGTGTTTATACCCAATACAGACGAGCGAGCAGCTGGCGGACGGTTAAAACCATGATCCGCAACTAAAACGCAAGAGCCCGATTAGTCCGCTTAACTCAAAGCTCGGCTGCAGTTCTCCGTGAACGGTGTAACCTATTTCGTCCAACTCCGAAGTCCACGGCATCGCTTCAATCCAATGCTCACTTAAAACATCATGTTAAGTACCTAGTATAGAACGTCACTTGCTGCATCACAATTACCTCTCATAATTTTTAAGCCTGGGAACTTTATACATCACTTGAGTCTATAGAAATTCTTGAAACAGTCCCAGTCGCGGAAAGAACCTGATATCTTCCGGGTTTGCTGCTATCAATATTTCACGTGTGTCACTGCCTTATTTCGCAGTGAAGAGTAAGGTTCTTGAATATCACACTACAACGCGATACAGCGAGCTGTTTGTAGTAGATGTTGCTTGAGGTTTTTACGAGTCTAGAAAGGTGGTCCACGACATGCACTGAGGTAAGCACGAAGTCTTCGTAAATTGTCAATATCCTGTGCTTGCCTCATTAAAAAAATCGATATTTGCTAACTTAAACTTATTGTCTTTCTATCACGTCTTTCCAACCTCACGAACGATCCATGGCATGGTTGATGGGCGAGATCTCTATACGCAATCGCTTATTCGACAGTGTTCTCGGGCTTTTGGCCCCAAACAACCTTTTGTGCGAAATATCCATGGTGCTTTCCAGAGCGAATCTCGCGTCGGAACTGAGCGATATAGACCAGAATCTCTTCTCTGGTCCATCCCAGAGTATGCGCCATGAACAGAATAAAGCCCTCGCTATCCGTCTCTAGACCATACTTGCAATAAGCACCCATTCTTTTCTCGACAGGATCTTCGGGCCAAGGGCCAATCGGGTTCTTGATATTTTCTTAGTAAAGCTATTCGAGTATTCACAAAGAGATGACTCACTCTGAAATCGAACTCTTGGATGTTAACAAATCCTGCTTCTTCCATCGCCTTTCTCTGGGTACTGTCCTCAACCACCGTGAAACTCGATCCTAGTTTCTTACTTCCTTCAATAAAGAACATGCCCCAGTGGCCCATAGCCGAGCTAGGGTCGACTGTGCCATCGGGGCTGCTGACATTAGAGGAAGCCTCGTGACTCTCAACCCAACCTCCGGGCTTGCAAACACGGAATGCTTCAGAGAAGAGCTGATTCCAATTTTTGATGCTGCCCATTAGCCATCGTGCGTGGATGTAATCTGCAAAGTTGGACCTGAAAGTCCATTCACGAGTGCAATCTTCAATCTCGCTAGTATTCGTATCAGCAAAGTTCCATCAAAGCTACAAGGAACTTACAATTTCACGTTGGGGGGAACCCAAGAAGGCTGGATTGGCGATAGGTCTGTTCCAATTATTTCCGCGCCAGAATACTGGTCTGCAAAATCACTATCATCGATTGTCAGTTGAGGGCGGCTTTGATGAAGTTAAGATTCATTTACATTGCCCAGATGCCTTTTTGCGAAAAATTAGTCAGTCTCCATGCAATGTAATCCCGAAGAAACTCATACCTGTCCCAGTTCCGATATCGATGGCTTGCTGAAACTAATGTCAGCACCAAGAAATAGAGTTAGAATGCGAACTCACCTGCACTTCATCCTTTCTCAACGGTGCCAGATGTAGCTTATCGCCTAGCCCAAGAGTAAGAATATGATGACTATGAAAAGGGTAAGAGAAATCACTTTTAATGAATTAGCAGGCAGGGTCGACTCACGTGAGATCCATCAAATCGTTTTGCTGCTCGTCGTTGGATCCCCTTATTCGAATCATCAGTGATGAGAATTTGTACATAGGGTCGAAGAAAGACGCTACCAATACTGAGCATTACCCTGCTCGCTGTGGTAAGTCCGGCCATGGATTGTTCTGTACTCTAGGATGCTGGAGGTAATGGATGCTGTAGAAGAAGCATTGTCGGGATCGATGGTTGAATCGGCCTCTGATTCATCCGTATCTTCCTCTGCCTTAAGTTTCAGTGAGCAGGTAGGGTTGATCTAAAGTAGCTCTCATCGTCGACGAACCTCTCTGATTTGCGCCCAATGCTGCGGGTCGAGGATAGCAGATGTGGCGGGTGGAGTTGACACCGATTCGGCCGCCGTCGAGGCCTGGCGTGTTGGCTCAGGAGTATTAGACATGAGGAGCTTTAGTATTACGATCTCTAGTCAAACGGTCGCACAAGCAGATCTAATGTTACAGCCTTGCACTGAGAATTTCACGGCCAAGAGAGAAGATCGACCATGAATCAGGGCGTCGGGTGGATATATGAGGGAATAAAAGATAAGAAACTGGAGAAAGAGTCGGATGATCTGATTGCGAGGTAAGAACGGACAGCTTCCTGTTCCGGACCATCCTTGTAAAATGCAACTCACAGAGACATGAAAGGATCACAGATGAGTTACCTCAGTACAAAAATCGTTACGTGCATTACATGAGAAGCACAAATTGGCTCGCCAAAGCATTCGAAAAACAAATTAACTCGTGTTCCGATAAACGACGGTCTGGACACCGAAGAAAGTGAGCATGTTGCAAAACCGTCAGCCGAGCGACGAATCAACAGGGATCGACGGGAAAGGGTACGATCTGGATAAAGTGTGGACAAAAGAACCTCGGTATGAGCCGTTCACGCCGGAAATTGCCGATGAATCAGGCTAATTTGACGTATCTTGATCTTGAGCTCGAGTTTTGCCAAGTAGAAATAATAATCAGCGTAACCTTAGGCGTAACATCTCTTAAACTCGGATGAACTTGCAGGGTTAACATAGCAAATCAAGTAATAGATCTAAATTATCAGTGAAGTGACCGATTCCAAAGAAAACTATCTTGGTTTGTGTGCTGAAGGTCTTAACTCCCAAGCATCTGCCAGATAGGTATCGTCGCCACAGTCTGATCTTCACCTGCTTTATAAACCCTGAACCTTTAATAGAACTAGGTAAATGTAAAATCTACTTTTCATCTTCTTCCTTGATTGTCTCGAGTTTCTCTCTTTCTTCTTGCTCACGGCGCTCCCGACATGGAGAACATTCGGCACCAAGCTTCGTCAGACAGCGCTTTTCGATGCCCTTTTCACACTCGCCCCAGATAGCCATGCTAGGAAGATTGTTGCAAATAATGCTTCCTTTCTTTTGAAAGTATGGTTCTCGGCACGTCGTGCAGATTATGTCAGTTTGAGTGATAAAGCACATAACTTCCGCCGGACAATATTGCTAGCTGATATTATAGCTGTGTCGGATATATATCTCCACTTGGATATTGTAAAGTTTAGTTGAGGTTGTTAATAACTAAAATAGATACTGAACGTAGAGGAGAACGCAACCTCCGAAGTTTGGGAATGGTCCGTTATATATGGGTTGCTCTCAGCCGTTACTCACTTCTGTGGCGCCTGAAATAGCTCGCCGTGATGAGAAGATGGCCTAGCCATGGCCATTCTCACGGATCTGTATCGTTAAACAAACGAAGCTAATCACCCGCGAACCAAACCGCTGTCACGAGATCAAGAGGATTATTTTAAAAGCAATGTACAAGATGGAATCAGTCCTTGTATCACTGATAACCTGCAACACTTCCACATCTTAAATCACTGCGGAGTTACAGGCTTATCCAATGGCCACATCAAGTTTAAACTACCTTAGTCATAAGCCATTGTCCGATAAGGCAATTGGCTCTTGCAGTGTGCTGCCACATGTTGCTGGATTCAAAGAACGGACGATCAAAACTCAAGCACGAAGAAATAAAAAAAAACATGTTTGAATTTCAACATTCTATTTAGTAAGAAGACTCGTGAGGACGTGGTTCAGGTGTGTTTTGTGCAGCTATTGATGTAGCTTGAGGGATGGTCTTGCGCATACCAGCATAGTTCACTTTACAAAGAGTGAGAGAACAAAGCAATAGATCTCTGTTGTGTTGGTAAGCCTTTAGACCCATTTCGCAATCTAATAAAACAATGCTAACTCTACACAAGACTGTCCATTGCACCTTTTGTCCTCGGTGTCGAGCGATGGAGGAACCGGATCCGGCCATTCGGCAGTCCATTAAATCAGGCCTTCGACTGGCTGTTCATTTAAGCAATGTAATGTAGTTAGAAAGGATTAGTTAGTGTAACAGGAACAAAGGCTTTCCAGAAGTGCTTCAAGTATTTCTTATGACTATCATCACATTTTCATTCCATAGATGTCTTACCCTTATGTTAGCCCCTAAGTTAGTTACCTTCTGCTGACTGTCAACTTACTAACCCCACTCTACGCCCTGTGAGTGTCATTAAGGAACCCTGAGTCATTTCAGACGTGGGGTCATACTAACTTGGGGATGACTGTTTTCGAAACACATGTCATCTTCGGATCATCATCCCCTTTCTACTGTAGCTTTCTTCCAGTTTTGCCTTCAATTGGATCATACTTGCAATCAACAGTATCCGCAATGAGGACCGTCCTTCTTCTAGGAGGCATGACGCCTGATGTCACTGCGCTCTATTACAACATCATCAACAAAGCTGTAAGAGCCAGCCAGGGTAACAGAGCAGCTGCCCCTCTATACTTGTACAGCGCCAATCTCGAGGACATGATCCAGCACGCCACCAAGGGAGATTGGCCAGCTTTCGCAGCCGTATACGCAGACCCTATCAAGGCACTGAGCGGGAGAGTCGATGGTGTTGCTGTCTGCGCTATCTTGGCACATAAAGTAGCCGCCCAGTTGTCCGACGTTGCGGCTTCATCAGACGTACCGCTCCTTCACATCGCTGACTTTCTTGCAATATACGTTGCCAAGGCTCACCCAACCGTAAAGAGACTTGGGTTACTCGGCCCCAAGATTTCCATGCTCGATTCAGGCGACCCCGACTTTTTTGTTGGCCGCCTGCAGCAGGCCCGATATGGGTTTGAAGTCATCATCCCCGATACCACGGAGGACATTGAGGAAGTCAACAGGGGTATGCTTGAGGAAGTCGCCAAGGGTGCTGCGTCCGTGACGGAGGCTACCAGAGCCATGTTCATCCGCCAAGCAAAGACGCTAGTTGCTCGAGGAGGACAGGCTATTATACTCGGCAGCACAGATTTGGGATTTGTGTTGAAGCAAGATGACCTTGTCGGAGTTCCACTCATAGAGCCAGCGGCTATACATGCTGAGGAGTTGGCACGATGGATCTGTGACGAGAGGCAAGCTAGTTAGTTTTCTTTAATTTAAACAACGCTTCTCGTCGCTTGTAATTGCAAAATCAACGCTTTGGAACAACGCTTAGATTCAATGTTTAATGCAGACCATGAAATAACGGAAATGAAGATATACGCAAAGCGTTTGAACATGGGTCACATTCGAGGTTTTTTCGACAAATCTGAGCCCGACTCGGGGCCTTTGGCAAACGCTCAATCCGTATTCCAGCCCATTGTGATCAAGGACAACTATTTCCACGCACCCAGCTCTGATCAGCAAGATTAAATTGGATCTCGCCTACGACTATTCCTTTCAGATCTGCCCGTAGAGATCCGGGAGCTAACCCTACTTTGATGAATCTACTTTATTTAAGCTGTACAACAACACAGTACAATACTGTAATACACAATTAAGACCTACATTCATTTGTAATGGTACCAATTGTGCTTGCTCACAAATAATTCCAATGATGGGAACATTGACAGTAAACTCAAGTCGTGGTGGTCGGCACACGTTATTTGTCAACGCCTCGCAGACCATTCCACGTGACAAAGCTTTTCGAATCTTGCTCAAAAGAGATGCTTATCACGGTCACCCTCCCAGGGTAGGTAAGAGTATGATTGTCAGTTTACAGAATGGCTTCAACATCGGATCGGAGATGACTCATGTGTTCACTGTTCTAGCGCCCCCAGCTGTGCTCGAGACAAGTGTGAAAACTATCCTCATCTAGCATCTCAAACAGAAATTAATTACAGCTAAGCACTTTCGCGACAAGTTTGTTGAGGCTGGCCAGTGTATTACGGGCAGGGCTACCAAGTACAAATCTTCAATCATAACGTGCCCGCCGTTGATGATAACCACATTGCGTCAAAACTTCCTATCGGAATGAGGGTTCCGAGTGCCTCAGTAGCAAGACTGAATCGGATATAAAGCTAATGCCGCTGATTGAGGTTCCTCTTTAGATTTTCACAGAGTATTTCTTGATGACCAGAGTCCATATGTGTTGGAGTGTGGACAAACCTTTACCAAATATGGCATCGATATCGAGGTGTTACTATTGTTGTTCGACCTGATTTGTGCAAGCGATTGGTCAATTTAGTTTTCTCGATACACCATGTAGCGCCTAACAACAATAAGAAGACTTCCAGTTGTCGTTCGCACACTTGATCCATTCGACGTCAATTCCTTGTTACCGCTCCTCAAGGGTCGTCTTCACAGTACAGGTTGAGGCTGACAAATAGACAGAGCTGAATTTTTAATTTTTTTCACTCCGTTAATTTATTTGGCCAGTTGATCTAGTTCAAGCGCTCCATTTGTAGCACAACAATCTTTTTAACTTTTCTATTTAATGAAGCAACGATCATCATCAATCTTACATATTTGTACATTCAGACTAAAAAGAAGTAGTATCATTCAGCCAAACACCTCAATCATAAAGTGGTATTCCAGTTTGCTACCGTCCTGCCACCCCCTCAATGTGAGCTCCCTGCATTTATCTGCCAAGATCTCACCCACAACAGGAGCACCACAGTAAAACACACCAACCTTAAGCTCTTCATCTTCCGGATAATCGTCCGTCTTTTCATCCCGTGCCTCCTTTCTCTTGCTTGCTCTAAACTTGAGCATCTCTTCGTAGTGCTCATCCAGGATCTGGTCAAAGTCGGGTCGTCCGAATTGCGTAGGGTTGAGAAGACCCGTAAGAGGAGACGCCGGATGCTCATCTGTGCGATGCATCTCCAGTAGCCAGCGGTATACGTGGGTAGAGATCTTCTTGCGCTTGGCTGTAACGTGGGTGTTGATTCTGATATCCAGATGTGGGTGGGCTTCGTGCTCGCGGTGCCAGTCTTGGCTCATAGAGACATCGTTGAGAAGATCAGAGAGCCACAGAAGATAGTTTCGCTCGCGAACCATCCAATGGAAGTCCACTCGTCGATAGTCATCTGCAAAAGTACTGGCTCTATCTGCATGAGGCTGTTTTTCTCTGTCGATAAAGTCGCGTCCGACACTTCCTTGGCGAGTAGGAGATTCGGGGACATTGTGGCTATTTTCTAGTTCCTTGCTGCTGCTGCTAGAGTCCGATTGGCCACCATTTGGAGCTACAGCTGTTGATTCTGAGTCGTGACGCGGATGCCCAACTTCATGATTTGGGCCCCCGTGGTCAAGGTCATCATTGTACTGCAGATCGGCCAGAATGCCAGAGAAGGGAGTAACTCCAATGCCAGCACCAATAATGATGGAGTGATTAAAGTCGTAGAACCGCTGAGCTGGTGCACCGAATGGTCCATTGATTCCAACACCAATTTCTGACTCACCAGATACACCACCAAGATCACGAAGCCTCGCTGTCCAGTTGCCGTCGGTCTTGATGTGAAGCATCATCTTGTTTCCGCGACAGAACGATACAGTAAAGGGATGCCATTGGAAGAAGCTAATCTTGGGCACTTGGAGGAAGATGTATTGGCCAGCTTTGTACTTCCACAGTCGCTCACTAGGAATGATGGCGGTTATCTCGACGGTTTCCTTATCGAGAACCTTCATGGTAGCCTTGATGTGGTGGAAGCCAAGGAAAATACGAACTACTCGCTCCACGACAACCATGAGAGTCGGAAAGGCGAGGAAATATCCAAACATGGGCCATTGGAGTAGTGCTGCGGTACCGTGAGCCATCATAAGACCGATGATGGGGAACATGAGTAAATGGCCTAGCTGAAAGATCTCGTAATTCCATTTGCGGACCTGAGGAATGCTCAATAGACAGAGGATGTAGAACAAACCGAGAGCAGTGACGCCAGTAAAACCCGGTGTAGAGCGAACATAGTCGATGTATGGACGAGGAACGGAGTCGGGGCCTAGAGCATCTGCGACTGCATCCTCATTCTCTGGGTCACTTCCATGGACAAAAGACCCGGTCAAATGTCCAATAGCATGCAGTGTGGCAAGGAGAATAGCAACACATGAGATCCGAATGTGAAACTGTTGCGAAAGATCCCAGTTGAAGAATCGCGAAATATGATACGACCTGCGCAGCCAGGTTGAAAAGTACCGAGACATGCTGAGAATGAGGAAGAAGAAGGTGGGATATAGGGCACCTGCACATGTCTTGGCCATGACTACGCCCCAGCCAAAGGCAGCGCGGTATCCAGGAGTTGTCTGATACTTGACCAGTTGCCATATACCAAACGCACACTGCATTGATATGACAAGACCGAGAAAGACAATCTCAGGTCCGTGGACAGCCCAATACGAGCGAATGCGTCTCCATCCAGGGAGCCGCTTGATATAGCTCTTGTCTTCGTCCTCATCTTTCTTGGCCTGGGTCGGTGATGGAATCTTCCACTCGCGAACCATCTTTGCGAAATCATGGCGTGGAATGCGCTCTGCATCAGAGCCCATCATACTCCGCAGAAACTCATGGCGGGCGCGGTCATCTTTGCTGTTATCCCGTTCGATAACGTTGTATGCGCTAGGTTTAGGGACTAGCTCGGCGTGTTCTTGGTCGAGTTTTCGCTCGATTTCTTGGTAGTTTATGTATCCATCTTTATCGTGGTCAAGATCGTCGAGGAATTCCTTGATCTCGTCGTCGCTAAGGTATTGGATGTTTTTGGAGGTGCGGATTGGATGCTCGGCTGCAATGGATTTTCGGTGAGGGTTACTCTCCGCCATTGCAGACATGAATAGTTGGTGATGGTGGTGGTTGCAAGAGGAACAACGTTAGACAGACGAGAGAAGGAGGGGTATATTTTGCATCCGTCAACCAAGGGTTATCAACATTAACGTTGTTCGAAAAATTATCATCAGAATTATTTCCAAGAACAGAGCACGTCAGCGTTGGGAAACGCCAAGTACCAAGCGTTTGAACAACGCACCGCGAAACCCAACCTCATGGCCGGCTAATTCACGCGCAGATTTGTAGTACTACGTAGCAGAGCAGCAGTCGAAGCCTCAAATGCCCTGATTCAATGCTTGTAGATGACGACGCCTAGAAAAGAGGCTTAATTACACACAACAAACTGGGCCAATGCAGACTCTGCAAAAGCGCCTAGTTTCTTGGACAAGCTTCTGGGCGAGACTTGGCGGTCTTGGCTCTTGCTTTGGCTTATCAAGTAGAGCCGATTGGACAGGAAAGGTGTGTGTTGGTTTTGAGTGTCCTACCTAGCTCAGCAAAGCAAAGGGAAACAGTCAGGGTAAATTCTTCCATCGTCAAGTATGATATCCGGTTCTCTTGTAATTGTTGCACCTTGAGAAGATCGTAGCTACTTCAGAAAAGCCAATCGAGAACGAATTGTCCAGGATTATCCTCTTTCACCAACCTCTCACTTCCAAGCCGTTCTGCGCCAGTTGATACTCGGATAAAGGTATTTCCCTACATCCACAGCCAACCAGCCAATCACGGTAAGTAGTATGGGATCGTAGCAAGAGATAAGATAAGGCTGCCTGACTCTCGCGCTCTCTAGGGTAGTTTTGCTCGCTTTAGCATTATTGTATCTGCTGGGCTGTTATTTAGCAGGCGGCCCAGCCCTTGTTCGTTGTAAATAATTCTCTTCTTTGAATTTCCTCAGACTTAATAAGTTCGTTAAGATTCTTGTGCTTTATTTAGCTGTGGGAAGAGATCTGGATGACTGCGCGTAGCAAGCCAAGTGCAGCGAAAAACATCAACATACTTGTACAAAGCACTTCTTCGCGGGGTAAAGGTTGATCACGAAAAGGCTCTGACTGACGAGGAGCAGATCTTGAAGGTTTCCGTCCTTTTTATTTGAGGCTCACGCAGTGAAGCCACGTCGACGCGTGATCAAATCGGGACGACTTGAATTGGTGAGCAGTTGCTGTCCGTGGTCAAGAGATTTGACATTGGCAAAAGCTCCAAAAGACGGTAACACATGAATACGAATGGAAGCAGTAACTGCATGTTGTTGAAGTGTGGTCGTTGGGAAAGTGAGAATTGCAACATGAAATGAGGTAGACGCCTGATTTGTATAGTTTTTTGCAGCTTCGGGAATTTGGTTGAAATCAGAGCTTGAGAAATCTCCAACCGAGCTTAGAAGCAAAGCTGCAAGAGCGAGAATTACGTGACGGAGAATTTTTTTTGGCCGCGTGGATTTGAGGACGGTGACTTGCTAAAGATGACTGTTCCCGTAGCGGTTGGCTAATGGGCGTACGGGGATTTGAAGTGATGAGTGAGGAGGTGACCGAATTCACTCAAGGCGTTGTGCGGACTCCGGTCATGAAACATATTTACGATTTCTTGATACAAAGACTAGATTGATCAAAATTTGCAGAACCAAATGCCCTAGGTATACACGTACCCCAAGGCCCGAGGGCCGGCCCAATGACATTAAAGGGTAACTAAAGTACTTCATGAGATTGCCCATCAAGCAAGCCTGTAAGGTTATAGACTACCAGTCGAGCCCACAGTGGCCTGACTCGCCATGTTGTTCATGCCAATACTTTTGCATGCGTTTGGTAAAAGCATAAAGGTGACCCCGTCCGGTTCAAAGGCAATGAAGACCATCGATGACCGAGAGGCTAGCGACAGGTAAGCTGGCCACATCAACATAAGCCTCTAGTACTTCTGTTGACTTGATAAATGTCAAGTTGGCAGCATGTTGCAGATGAAGGCATAGTGGAAGATCGGGGAAGGCTGTGGATCTCCTTGAGATGTCTTCGATAGCAGATGGTTATATTGACACGATGTACAGACAACAACCTCATGGTCGGCGTTGTACTCAGGTATACTCTCTTATACTAGCTACGACTGCTCTAGAGTACATAGTTTGTTGGATGTTGTTGATACAGTCATTTTGAGATAGGTGAGAGTCAGTTACAGGGGTGAATCTTACAAAGAGTCAATGAGTGCTCACCCATCCGCCTGATCCGAGGATGCAACTGGACAAGGTTATCGTAAATAAGTTAGAAGGTGACTCCCAAACCCAATTCCGAATTCATCTTTGGACCAGCTTTAGATTAGCCTAAGGTATGAAACTCTCAAAACAATGGTAAGATGTTTTCTCAAATCCCAGCGCTGTCACGTGTTGCTTTTGCAGGTCTGCAGCCGTCATGAGAGAACCGAACAAGCCACCCTAGAGATAGAGAGTTTCTTTAATTTAGATGATGCGAGATCTATAGAACCACAGTAAGGTTTACGGAAATGAGAGAAATGATGTGTCTGGACGACCTTTGTTGCTCTGAGGCGAGCCGAAAGATGTTCAATCATTGATGCTTGAATTAAAAACACGTTATTAGCCGCAATGGAATCGACATAATGCCGACCGTTGACAGCCCAGTTTTGAGTTTCCACTGAGTTGCTAGGGCCTGCTCTTCAATGTAGTACTGATAAAATGACAATATACAGATGAGGACACATATGGTACGCTGACCCTTGAGCGAATATAGGGGAACTCCACATCATCCCATTATCCTAGGAGCCGAAATGCTGCCTTTCACATTAGAAATGTTGATAACGCTTGTCCAGTACCCATAGTTACATAGGTGATGGATAAACTGATCCTGAGAAATACGCGAGCCTGCCCAGACTGATGAAGTTGGAACGCCACGGACCGATATTTGCTGATATTGAAAGCTGGCGGAGGAGACGGAAGCGGAATTAGTGCTGGTTGTTAACTTGTGCTAGTTATGCTAGTTAGCCTCCTTCATAAAGTGAAGATCGCAATCAAGGTGGGAACAAGCCTGGAGACAGCGACTTGCAAGCCCATGCTAGCGGGGCGATGAAGTCATGAGAAACGCTGTTTCTCGTATAGAAGACCGCGAAACCCAGTTTTCATAGCCAAATGCAACCAAGCTGTTGGTTCTGATTTGACAGCCAGATGTCTTGACCCCGGTCATTTTAAGCGACCCTTACAGTAAGTAGTTATCTCAGGGTCGTTCGTCTCGCTTACTCCTTGTGGATTGTGAAACAGAAGATTCTTCCCTTCATTTTGACTTCTCCGAGGCCTCAAGACTTTATCGGCTGTTGTTTTGTTTGTTCTCTCCCACAAGGCCCTGTCGGTGGTCTTGTTCTGTCGCCTCTTTGACGCCCACTACCTAGAGGCCATTCTCACACTCATTTATTGTTTGACATTCTTTACATTCGCTTTCCCTCTTGATGTGGTAGTTGGACCGCCAAGCTTTGACATTCTTTACCGATGTTGGACTCTAACGCTGCCTTGGCATCGCCTTGGCCTTTGAAGGATGAGTTCATGGGCGACCGTTCCGCCGATAAAGCGCCATGGCACCGTCTCGAAAATATGCCTACGCAATTTGCGGAACAATATGCTAGACTCAGTCAACCGTGGCTACCCGGATTTTGGAAAAGGTTCCCCTATCGCGGCCTTGGCATGTGGCTGTTGGCGTTATTGGGGACTGTGGCGGCCATCCTCATTCTTGTCTACAGTGACGGAGTCCCCGTTGATCATTGGGATGAACATATTCAACCGACGGTTTGGCTGGCCTTGACTTCTGCCCTATCGGGAGCTTTTCTCGCCTGTGCTTTTACTGAAGGAGCTGCCATCTCGTATTGGCGCACAGCTGGCAGGCCTGTAACGGTGAGTATGGATTTTCTTTGAATAAATTAAATAGTTGCTGAAGATTTGTTAGTTGCAACAATTGGAAGCCGTCTATGGCTCCTCAACAGGCATCATACAAGCCGCTATCAATTTATTTACCTGGAGGTCAAAGACTCTGGGCGTAGGTAAGATCATCGTTTATTCTTCGAGGCCGCTAATGCTTACACACCAAGCCTCCATCTTGATGACACTATCTGTCTTGCGTGGCCCTCTGATGCAACGCGCATCTTCAACAGCAAACCACTACCAGGCGCAACAAGGGACCACCATCTTCCATATCGCACGGGAACTTCCCGCTGACTACGCCAGTATCATGACTGGCCGCAGCCACTCTATTTCCCTCTTGACCAAGAACTTTAGCGACATCGCTCAAAGCTACAGCCGCCGAGACGATATGGCTGTTTTTGACACCACGTGCAAGAACTGTACGACCTCGGTTCAGGGTTTCGGCTTTGACGTCAACTGCACCGATACTTCACGAAACTTCAACCTCACCATTGGCACAGATCGAGGAAGCATGATGAAGGCCATGTCCGGGACGAGTCTGTTCGAGGTCAACATTACCGAGTACAGCGATTATTCAGTTTACAGTACGCTAGACGGGTCATTCCTTCGTTACACGACGCTTTACAAAGATACTCAAAGTTGTGGTGGAAAGCTCAAGATCCAGACTTGTGACCTGCACGCTGGCATAACCAGGTTTCCTGTGCGCCTGGATGGGAAGACGGTTGAGCTCAAGGGAACTTGGAAGGATGATAAGTTTGTCGAACGAAAGTATGTTTAGTTCTCAAGAACAGTCCCTAGAGCTTGCGTACTAATCTTGATCACTAGATACATGATGCCCGCCCCAATGGTTGCCAGCGGCTCGGGCAATATTCTGGGAGGCTTCACTGTCATCGCCGAGGCTCTGTACAAGTCGTCAGCTCACATGAGTTTTACCGGTGCAACTGGCTACGACGTCAGCTCAGAGGGCTTGCCAGCAACTCAGTATCTTACAATGAACAGTACTGTCCCGGGATGCGAAGATACTTGGTCGAATCCAATGGACGACATTATCGAGCTTACTCGCGATATCGGCTTTCGAGCAAGCCTCCAGTACGCCCATTTCAACACAACAGACAAACAGAAAGTAGAATATGACAGCGGCACTGTCACTCTTGTCTTTGTGACGAATTACGAAAAGATGTGGATAGCAGTCGCAGTCTCCCTTGTGGGCATCTTCTCGGTCCTCCCTACATTCTGGGGCTGGTGGGAGCTGGGACGAGATGTCAGTCTGAACCCGCTCGAGATAGCAAACGCGTTTGGAACTATGGACCAAGACGCACATATCATGAGAAACGTGGATCCGAATCAGAACGTAGGAGGAATTGTGAACGCTGTTAATGATATCGGGCCAATAAGGTATGGAGCGTGGGAAATGAGCGATGGTGTGGTCAGGCTTGGATTTGCTGGAGCAGGGTTGGTAAGGAATCCATCGAAGGGTGAGAGGTTTAATTATTAGCGTGAGCCAGAATCAGAGGGCTTTGTTCTTCTCTTCACAATGACGATTAATACTTAGCTGTGCCAACAGCATTTTCTTCTTAGATCTGTCAAAATTCCTCAGCATTATCTTATCTTCTAAACGTCACCACGGTCAGTGGTACCGGTCTCATGGTCTCTCCCTTTATACTCACACAGAAGCAAAGGTCTCATCAAAGCGTGGATCTCGGTTCTGATTGTGTCCAGACTTTGGGGTTTAGAGTTGTCGCCGTGGTGTTGATTCAAGCGATGCGTACAATATGGCAGCTTGAGGATATTTTACCGAAGACTAGACCTACCGCGCATTCGCAAACCAATTAATTCTTATTTTCTGATGGGTTTTGTGCAAAGAAAAGAGTTGAGTTTCTAATTCGAATAAAGTTATTGTGAAAATATGGTATTATATTAATGATTAACCAAGCTCCTTTGTTATACAAAAGTAGACCACTTCAGCCGTGAATGAAACGCATCAGGCTGCCATTAGGGTTGCCTATAGCGTGGAAATGCTAGAAAAGAAAAAGAAACAATGTTAGGAACCAGAGGTGGAGTCAGTATCTTCCATTGCTTATGCTGCTCGGAATTAATATCGAGAGGCGTCGTCTCGCGATGATTAAACAGCCGATATTCCCGATGGCCTGTGTAAATTGGGTACGAATAGTGACACAATCTGCGCTACTCCGAAAACAGTCAATGCACTAACTAAGCATGATTCACATTGGCAGTTTTGTTTCCTGATGGATTGAATGTTTTCTTGATAGCAAAGATCATCTATAAGTAATGCAGTATGCTCTCAACTTTCAAAGCTCCTAATCTCAATCATAATCTCTCTCCTGTTCCTACGACAATGAGCAAAGTTCTTGTTGTTTTCGGTGCCACCGGCAACCAAGGCTCCTCTGTCATTCACCATGTTATAAACGACCCAGAGCTGTCCAAGCTGTATACGATTCGAGCCGTTACTCGTGATCCATCTTCCTCTAAAGCAGCCGCCCTCAAAGCCAAAGGCATTCAAGTCGTTGCAGGCGACCCTTCCGATAACGCTTCTCTTGAGAACGTGTTTCAGGGAGCCCACACCGTCTTCGCCATGACAACCTCCAGCTACGATGGTTCAGCACACAGTGAACTGCAGACTGGGAAAAACTTGGTCGATGCAGCTATCGCACAAGGTGTAGAGTACTACATTTGGAGTACACTGCCTTCGCCAAAAGCCATCTCAGCAGGCAAATACACCAAGGTCGTCGGCTTCGATGACAAATTCTCTGTTGAAGAATACATCCGAAGCAAAGCAGGCCTCAAAAGTGCTTTCTACGCCCCAGGCTCTTTTATGCAGAATTATGCCACCATAATGCAGCCTCAGCCTAGCTACAACAACGATAATACCTTTGCCATCGCTCGGCCAGTCGCGCCGTCGTCAAAACTCCCATTAGTCGACATCGCAGGCGACACGGGAAAATTTGTTGCAGCAATTCTCGCCGACCCTGACAAGCACCAAGGCAAACGAGTTGTTGGTGCAACAAAACTGTACACCATGGAAGAGCAAGCCGCTATCATCAGCCAGGCGACAAACAAGACTGTTAAATACGTGCAAGTGCCACAAGATGTTTACCGATCTTTCTTGCCAGAAGCTCTTCAGGATGAGTTGGTCGAAATGATGCTGTTTCAGGAAGAGTTCGGATATTATGGAGCAGATTCGGAAGCTGAAGTTGCGTGGTCTGTGGAGAATGCGAGAGGAACTCCGTCGACGTTTGAGGATTATTTGAGACGCAATCCGTTGACTTTAGGATAGTTGAGTCCGAAAAGATGTGGTGGTAATGGATCGGTCAGGTCCGAGACAACACTCAAGAGCTGGGTACCAGGTCCAGACGCTAAGACACGGCCAAAAGCTTTGTATTAGGAACTTGGTGAGATTTAGTCAGCTTGCCCTAGCCCAGAATTTAGCTTCTTTCAATGGTGATCCCCTCCTCACTGCAGTCGGTGGAAGTCCAAGGACAAATACTATGACAGACGCTATCAATAAGCCACAGAGCATTACTTCGCACGTCCAAATGTCCAGTACTGAAAGCGCACATTCCATGAAAGGCAATGCCTTTCACTTCCTCCCCGTTTTGACAGCAGAACCCAACAGCCGTCGCGAAATCGAGCTCCGGCAATCAAGTGCGAGGTCGCATTTGGCCAAGTCGATGCACCGTCGTAAAAAGGCCAGCACCAAGAAGATACCGCATGATGAGGATATAGACACAAACACAACAACTGAGTCCCAGAATCGATCTGTCGCGAAGAAGGGCACCAAGAGATATGCCAGCCAGCCCCTCCTCACGCCAGCACAGCTCGCCCTGTGTGTAATCCCAGACAAAACCGTAGATTCGCATACCAAAATGCTGCTGCATTACTGCACGCAGTTCTTCTGGCCGGGCTTTGAGCTAGGCTTAGCAGCATTTCACATCCCTGCGTTCGCACTCGACTACAACACCCTCGTCGCTCAAGGTCCGGCTCTAGTCCATGCGTTACTATGGCAAGCAGCAGTCAACTTGGGTTTCAAAAGAAAGTCGAAAGTCACGGACAAAGGCAGTTTGATGCATTACAACCAAGCCATCAATTACATCAGCAAGGATATCACCAATCCCATCACCGACATAACTGAGCAGACTATGTACGCCATTCTAAGTCTGTGCGGTCCTGAAATGTCACCAGATGACGGAAACGGGATCACCAAAAGAGCATTCGATCCCCCGTTAGCAGAGCTATCGTGGATTCATGTCTATGGTAGTAGACTTCTTATAGACACCCACGCCAAGGCTCTGATGAGGCTGGTCGATCTGAAGGGCGGGATCCATAGCCTCAAGCTCTCAGGCTTTCAGGCGTCATTCAACTATATGGATCTTGTTCGAGCAACACAAAAGCTTGTGAAACCACATCTTCCTGTTTCTCAACTTTACGGTCGGATCAAGCAAACGCACGATAGGGCGAAGTACTTTGGTCACGAATTTGACTTTGCTGAGGAACTTTGCCTTGGGGATAGCTCATCAACCATCGACAACCTGGGAAAGCTTGGTCTTTCGACAGAGATGAGAGAGGTCATGTGCGATATGCGGATCTGGGTCAGAGTGATTGAGGCATATCACCACAAATCTCTGTCGAAGCCTGATTTTTCGCTCCTTGCCGCTCACCGGGATCTGATTCAACAACGCCTCCTAGCTACTCTTCCAGATGGGTTTGACGGTACAAGACCCTTTGTGGCGGATGTTACGGACGAAACTCACGACGGCGTTCATGTTTGGATCAATGAGCTTGTTCAGACTGCTCTGTTAATCTTTTCACTTGGGGTCACTTACCCCATCACTTATGCACCGCCGTATCATCAGGCTGCTGAGCGACTCAAAGAACTGATGGATAAACATATGGAGAAGCTCGTTGAGTTAGGGCTTCATGATCCACTGGTATGGCTTGGAATGCTGGGAGTTCTCTGCACAGAGCAGGTCGATGATGCCCTCAGAGCATGGTACATCGAGACCGTGAGCAGTGTCGAGAGGAAGGGTCCTGGAGCGTGCTCCACAAGAAGTTGGAGTCAGGCAAAACAAGAGTCACTTGAGCCATTTCTATGGTCCACTGTGGCTTGTGATACAACAGCCGAATTGGCATGGTTTGAAATTGAACAGGATATGCAGACGAGGTCAGATAGTTGGGAGAAGGTAGCGTGGAGAAGTATGTTGGGTACTTTATGTGGATGAAACGAGTAATCTTCTCAACGTTAGCCTTTCTTCCCTTAGTCTTCCCGGTAAGAAGAACTCACGTATTACTCTCTGTTGAGGAATAAAGTGTCATCCACAGGCCGCGAGACAAGCGTTAGTCCAAATCGAGGACATGCACTAGCTTAGACTAATCTTCTGATGGCCGATTGCGATCGGATAGCACTAATCTCCTTAGAGTATGTGCACTAAATACCGATGCCTCCCATTAGCGCTTACCCCTACCACTGAGATGTTGGAAGCTAGAAACTAATGGTCCACTAACATAGAATTTGGCTTTTGGATTTCGTGGAACCGCATCTCGCGGCAAAAATGTGGACAGCAGATGAGGCTCGTATCTCCGGCTGTCTCGCTCCTACCAATATCAACCTTGCTTCTCATCACGATCTACAGATGTTAGCTGTGAATCAATACGTCTCAACGGGGCTCACGGAGGATTATGTTCTGACGCATGTAGTCGCCATTTTCAAGCCACGAAAACGCACTGTATCACATCTATATAAGCCAGAGATATCTCATCACCCAAAGTCTTGAAATATGCTGTTTGAATCAAACCTATTCGCTTACTATCGTCGCCACTCAATACTGTTCAGAACATGTCTCTGAGTGGAAAAGTCATCCTCGTCACAGGCGGCTCCAAAGGCATCGGAAAGGCCGTCGTTGAGCGCGTTGCCGCCGACGGTGCAAGTGTAGTCATCAACTACTCCAGCGACAGTGCGCCCGCAGATGAGCTCGTCAGCGAGATAGGTTCTGACAAGGCTATTGCCGTCAGGGCGGACGTATCTGATGTATCCGAAATCGAAAAACTTGTGCAAGCGACCGTGGACAAGTTTGGCAGGATAGACTGCGTTGCGTTATGGCCAACGCTGCGTCGGCTCCGATGAATGATCTAGAGAGCACGACCGAAGAAGCGTTTGATAAGTCTTTCAACCTCAACGTCAAGGGCCCCTACTTCTTGGTTCAAGTAAGCATCCACTCTAAAAGCAGAGCAGCAGAATTCTAACGGTGACTAGAAAGCCGTCGAGCACATGCCGCGTGATGGCCGCGTTATTCTCGTCTCTAGCGGGGTCCTGCACCAATCTCAGGTCGCACCTCGATATCTTCTCTACGCATCCACAAAGGGTTCTATCGAGCAGATGACACGAATCCTGGCCAAGGATCTGGGAGCAAGGGGCATCACTGTCAATGCTATCGCCCCTGGTCCTACTGCAACAGAATTGTTCTTCAAGGGTAAGTCACAAGAGCTCATTGATTCCATCGCCGGCTTTAGTCCGTTGGGACGTCTTGGTAGACCGGAGGAAATTGCTGGTCTGGCTGCTTTTCTGGCGGGGCCGAGCAGTTCGTGGGTGTCTGGGCAGATCATAGGGGCTAACGGAGGTTCATTCGTGTGAAATAATCGCTGATATCCTACGTATGCTTTGACATTTGGACTTGATCCAAAGATTAATCCGTCTATCATGCCAATTCAAAAGGGACCCTGGAATGATTAACTCCCACGTGAGCGTCGTGGTGTATGATGCACAAGCAAAGCAACACAGCTGAATTTGAGACCTTCTGACGACCCCGATTCGTCATCGAACCAACGCTCTATCTCTTCTGCTCTTGGATGCTGGGGCTGATTTCAATAGCCACAAACCCTAAGCATCTTGCCTTTGCAAGCAGTTGTCGGTGTCTGTAATCTTGACAGGATCGATCAATCATTGAATAGAGGAGCAAATATCAATAGACCACCGGCTATCAAGGACGGTGCAACGGTGTTACAGCTGGCCACTATGAGGGGCTATCTAGGCACATCCCAGTACTTTCTGGACCTTGGCGCAGATCCTAGCGAGTATCGTTTTATTTGAAGAATTTCTCTTCTATCCTTTTCTCCATGTGGCTAGAATACCGATTTTGACAAAATGCCACTGCACAAATCCTTCACTATCAATAACTAGACGGTAGTACATATTATGATACCTCAAGAGACATCTGATGATCAACTCCATCAGGCTCCAAGGCTGACTCTAAGGCTTCATGTCAGGCTCTGGCGATGTGCAAATGAAGGTACCCCGCTTCTTGTCACCGCTGAGTGAGCGTTGAACAATCCGCCTTGAAATAGGGCTGTTCATATCCCGCTTGAATAAGTCACTAATCAATGAGCCAGGTGGTTGAAAAGCTATTTTCAACCTTATCTACGAGTAAATGGCGCATTGAGACCAAGATGAGGTCCGTTTCAGCCTTGGAGGCCTCAACACCATCCCCATTTCGCGAATCAGAGTCCAGACAAATAGCCAGACCTTTCAGCTTGTCGTTGTAAAGTGACCTGTCACTCCCGTACTGTAGTCATTCTGCCTCACTCCATTTGTTACCTTGAAAAATATCAAGCTTTTTTTCTCGGGCTACTAACTTTTCATATCCATAGAAGTGGCTGTCATACAATTTTGTTTCGTCGAGTTTGACAAAAATGAGAGATTCAGATTCGCCAAGTACGATGCCGTCATGAGTCACATAACTAAGAAAATAGCTGACTGTTTATTACCAGATACGGCTCCAGCCGGACGCGAACTCGAAGAGATTGAAGCCAGAATGCAAGATTATCGGATTATCATGGAAGAGAAGCTACGCTCTAGGCCAGTGCACCCATGGAAAGAACACAATCGAGACTGGGAACCACGACTCCAGATATTTCATCTTGATCAAGGAACTGGAAAGTCCACGGCCCCAGACCTGAGTCGACGTAATAATCTCAAAAACCTTTGGCTAGATATAGAAGAGGCTTTGGGCGAGACAGTCCCCGACAAACCTTACCGTCGCTTGATAATGTTGGAGGGCATGGATCCCAGGATCGCCGAGGCCCTCAGCGTCAAACTCAACATTCCCCCGGAATTTTGGACTGCTCACTACGACATGGACATAAAGCTTCAACTACTCGATCCTTCTGGTATGGAATATACGAGCTCCACATATTGGCGTGTCTCTGTCCCGGTCAAACTGTTAATGGTGCCGAACCGCATCCGTCGTGGTGGAAAACGATTTGATGAGTATCAAGGGAGCTGTTTTCGAGGAGATACAACCGTCAAGCCCGGAGACTTGCACATCAACTCCTATGCTGGTGTATCATTCTGGGGTAGATACTCAGGAAACGGCTGGACAGGTAGGCCGTTATCTTTACATGTACATCACATCGACTGACATACCACTTTGCAATATCAAGGGCTTGTCTTGATGGATGTTCCTTCAGGTTTCCTACTTCCTCGGGACAAAAAAAATCCCGAAGTGCCAGGTCCTTTTGTTTTACAAGCATCAGATGGAAACCTTGGGTCTCCATTGGCATTGACTTGCTATGCCATATCTAGTCTCACAAGTCCATCCAGCAAAAGGATATATCCACGCCACCTCTCTCTCTGGGAAACAGCGGTGCAAGCCTATGAGACAGAAGATATCGTCACATCAGATGATCCTTTCTCAGCAACTACTGTTGTTCGAAATTTCATCTTTTCCAAGTGGGAAGAGCAAATCTTTAGCCAATACGACCTCAATCGAACCATCTGGATTGCCGACTCGGATAGCTTACATGGGCCTCTAGATATCTTGGACCAAGACCAAAATGTTGCGCTTGAACGAAGTCGAGAGATCGCCGCTCAGTACCAGATGTTGAGGAGGTCGCGACAAGAGCTACAGCAAGACGCACTTGACATCCGTCACATCACTCGATCTTTCCGATGCGATGACACCGAATTCCTTGCTTCGCCAAGTAACCAGGATGTACGAGCCATGTTGGCACGCGAAGCAAGGCGCTGGATGAATCTGCAAGAACACATCAAATTGCTCGATGACACAGTTTCTGCAAACATGGCCATGTATGCTCAACGTGCTGCAATGGATGAATCCTTTGCAACAAGATCACAGGCCTACGACGCCTACAAGCAGACCAAGGCAGCAAATGAGCAAGCAGCCGCTGCCAATCGGACGGCTCGCAGTTCTGGGCAACTCGCCAAGATTGCTACAGTAGCTGTTCCCTGCACTGTCGCTGCATCTATTTTTTCTATGAACGGAGATTTTGCGGCTGGGGAGCGCCTGTTCTTTGTTTACTGGTGCGTTTCTATGCCTCTTACCTTTTTACTATTAGCCTGGGTACTGCAAAGGGACTTTAGGGAGTGGAGAGAGGGGACAGTAAAGACATCGAAGGGAAATGGATTCGAGCGCGGTGTAGGAAGCAGTAGAAGTAGCGTGTATAGCTCTACATGAAAGCGACCAAGTGAGGTCAAGGATGTCACCTTCTGGTATTTTACCTAGCTGCAGGTCAAGTAATGCCAGGTCTGTATGTTTGTTCGGCTTGCTGAACTTTCTTTCGAAAGCTTTATTCATGTTCTAATCTTCTACAATTTCTTTTCGTTGATTTCCAGTCTAGATGACTTGATATTACGCACCTTGAGCCTGGCAAGTTCTTGTCATTACGAAGATACAAGGAATTAACAGACAGAATTTTTCTACAGATGTGACAAGATCTATCTTTTCCCATAACCTAGAGCCTGAAAGGAAGATATGGCGAGTAATGCCAACAGACCTTGGATCGTGCTGCATTTCTTATCCTTATGAAGAGTGAAGGATCTTCTGTCGAGACAGTATATGGAATCGAAACTAACGCAACAGGAGGCTAAAAATTTACGCATCGTTTCCCCAAAGCCCGAGCTAATGTCTTCTGCTCAAATGCAAATGCTATCTCTATCAATGTAGGCTCACTCCACTTTGCTCCCAGGAAGCTAAGGCCAAAAGGGATCCCAGGCGCCATCTCAACAACATCATCCAGGGGCTCTAGAGTAACTGAAGTCTCTGCAGAAGCAAAACCCAGAGGCACTGTAATGATGGGGGAGCCAACCAGAGCAGGAATCTCATAAGACACTGTAGTAGGGAGGGCTACGGCATCGAGGTTGTGGCGTTCCAGTGCCCCAAGAACGCCCCCTTCGCCACCTAAGAAGAGATTTTCTTGATACAAATACTCAAACTCTGGGTGCCTGTTGTCCAGTTGCTTCTCGATTATCACATCCCAGGTCGATGTGTTTCGCTTCGGATAATCTTCCGCATGATAGCTCCTAGTGAAGTTGCGGATTGTTTCAACACCCTCAATTTTGTTTGGATTATGCTCCAACTTGTCCAGGAAATCGACAATGTTTGTAGCAAAATCTGCCCTCGTGACTGAATTGTACTTTCGCTTCTTCCACTGCGCGAAGTGGGTGAAATCTGCATTCTCGACAATTATCGCTCCAGCTCCCTTCATAACAAGAATTGCGCTTTCGAAATCTGCCAGTGTGTGAGAGATGTCGATAGGGGATTCGTTTATAACGTTCCGTGGGATTCCAATCCTCTTGCCCTTGAGACCTGAAGGCTTGCAAAATGTCAGGTAGTTGGGGACCTGCGTTCCATGTGGCGAAGCCAAAGTATAACGGTCGTTCTTATCGGGGCCGGCCAATACCTGGAGTAACCTTGCTGCATCCTTGACGGTACGAGCCATGGGTCCAACCGTGTCCTGGTGTTCGCTCACAGGGACCACTAAATGGCGTGAGGTGAGGCCAACTGTGGGCTTGATCCCAACGACGTTGTTTCGTTCACTCGGGCTCACGATACTGCCAGACGTCTGGAAGATATTTTGTTAACCATGTAGTGTAAATTGACACGGCCGAGAAGTCATATCACCTCTGTGCCAACTGCTGCCCATGCAAAGCCAAGGTCTACGGCGACTCCACTCCCACTTGAGCTCCCACCGGGACACTGACGGGGGTAGTATGCTCCAAATGTCTGTCCACTAACTGGGTTCCAGGCATGGCCCCAATTGTTTGATCGAAACATGGACCATTCCGTGAGGCTAGTCTTGCCTAGTATGATAAGCCCACTCCGGCGTAGTCGTCCTACGACTGTTGAGTCTGCGGGGAGCACTGCGTGCTGGAGCGCGTAGGAGCCGGCTAAACATTGATGAGCGACGATGAAATCCCACCTGGGATAGGGTAGCTTATTTCTCAGCGTACCGTTTGTTTGCATTCTGTCTCGCGTGCCAATGTTGCCCTTGATGAGAATGGGTAGTCCGTGTAATGGGCTAATAGCGTGTTGGTCAAACTTTCCTCGGAGAACACTGAGCTGATACACATACCCTCGAACGCGTCCGTCTCTCCTTTCCTGATCGAGATGCTCTGCGATGATACAAGCATCTGGATTGAGTTCCATCACGGCATTTACCACGGGGTTTATGCGCTTGATACAATCATGATAGTGCTGGAGCTAGTCAGCCAAATGGGTGGCAAAATCCACAGAACTTCCTACGTTTACCAAGTCCACACTAGTGAAGTGACCTAGTTCTAGGCCTTCAACTAGATCAGCTGCGGTGGAGTCGACAAAGGGTAAAGTCTGAGAACCCATCTTTACGTCCGGCACCGTGAGGCAAAGGGGGTTCCGGGTGAAAAAAGCTCAGCTAGGCGGCAACCAGATCTTTAAGTACTTGTTTCGAGCTATTGTGAAACCATTAGGGCTCAGATCACGCGGTTTCTCTAGTCTGCACTGATTCTTCCAAGAGAAACCGCGACAAGTTGTGAGCTAAGAGTCGAACTTAGATTCTGGAGACCGGTCTTCATTCCCTCCTGACTCTACTATTGAGTCTATGTTTCCTATGCGAAATCGCCGCCCTCAGCCCATGCTTACTTCACGTGATGATATTGGGTTATATCTTGATTAAGAATTTTATTTTAAAAGCCTCCTAGTTCCGTGCGTGCTTCGCTGCCGACCAGCTCAACGGAACAGTGACTGAAAGCCCTTTCCATCCTGGGGCTGTTCGCCAAAAGGCGTCCAATTCTTCTTAGTCTGGATCGGCACCCACTGTCCGACAGGAACTTTGCGTCTCTCCCGAAGTTCCTCACTCTCATTCTCGGTCGTGATGCCCCTGCGTTTCAGCAGTGGGCTGTCGGCTGACTCAAGACACATTGCATCCTTTGGACGCAGAAAGTAGATAAGCCCGTAGCGATTCAGGTGCTCTTGATCCCGTGGTGGCGCTACAACGCGATGAACGCAGCTCTGGAGGTATCCGTTAGACCAAAAATGCAGCATGTCAGCTGTGTTAACAATGATGCTGCCAGGGATATGCTTGACATCAGCCCAGCCACCGTCAGGAAGCTGCAGCTGGAGGCCACCCACAGGCTGCGAGAAGAGGAAAGTGACGCTTCCAAAGTCGGTGTGGCCACGGACGTAGATGTTGTTGTACTTCTCATTGATCTCCCGAGGCCGAGCGTGGTACTTAACATAGCGCAGGAAGGACGAACAGTTATCCTCGTAGCTGTGATTGTCTGCGAGAACGTTCTCGGGCATCTCGAGAACTCTAGCAAGAAGTCGCAGAACCTTGGCCGCGACGTCTTGGTGGATATGACGATGGAATCGCTCAATCTCAGCGTACTGATCCTGAACGAGTTGGGGGTGGGGACGCTGGTGTTCGGGGATGAACTTGAAGACGTGGTAGCATTCCCAGTTATCCCTGAGACCTGGGAATTGCTCAATGGCGCCGAGCGGGCGGTAGCCATTGTAGTCGCCCTCTTCGATCTTGGCGCGGTACTTGAGCTTCTCCTCTTCTGGGAGATCAAGAATTCTCTTGCCCAGTTCGAATTGACGATCAATGTCCTGCTCGCTCAACCCAAAGTTGGTGACATAGAAGAATCCTTTTGAGAGTCAGCAAGGTTTTGAGGAAAGCTAGAAAGGTACATGGCCATACCAGTATCCTCCACGGCAGCCTTCATCTGCGCCGTGAGCCTCTCAATCCCACCAGGCTGATCATATTGACCAAAGTCAAGTGCCGGGATTTCGGAATACTCCACTAAGTATGTTAGCAATGGTCGAGTGTTACTCGAGGCTAATCTTCCGCACAATTCTGCTTGGTCTCTGGGGTAGCAAGGTACCGTTGGGTTTCAACGGGGATGGTTTGAATTTGGGTCGCCATAGCTGCAAACGACTCGTGATATCGACAAAAGTGCTCTCCTAAGGTCAGAAGATGGAGGAAGAAGTCCCGGCCAGCTGAATAGCTTGTTAAATGTCTTGTCACTCAGATGAAATAGACCCTCCGCTGCTCAGCCGCTTTACCTTCACACGGTTGTTGAACTGCAGCAACTAGCAGCCTTGTGCTTGACCGCCACGGATCGATGTCACAACTCAAGCTGTACAATGTTGATCATTTCCCAAAGATGTACCTCCGCCAGCCACCTGCAAGCACGATGACCGTTAAAGAGATCGCTTTGCAGAATATTGCTGCATGCTGTAGTCGTACGCACAAAAAAATGGCGCATCTCCTCATGAGAGAGACTTTGTCTTACACAAGATGGAGCCAAAGTCCATGTCCCCGATACCTCAACAATTTTCTGTTCCAGTGGTAATTGGTCAATTACCATAACACTACAAGGTCAGGCAATGACGAAATGTAAGTGAGACTGATCGAGCAGGGTAGACACTTACTTTCCGTTTCTTGTATTCGAAAAGTGAACAGTCAACTATGTTACAATACCTAAGGTTCCTATACAACCTCCGCGTTCAATCAAGTACCAGATACTCAAACAGTACCACGTCTTTGCTCACGAACCGTGAAACATTGGGCGGAATCGTGCATTGAATTGAGAAATTGGGATTAATGCTTCGGGAGAAACAGCTCAGTGTAAATATCGACGGCTTTAGACATGGTGCAAATTCAGTAGGTTATAAGCAGCAGCTTCATTAACCCGCGTTTGACTATCTATCAATATCGATCCTCCCAAGCCTGAATATTTGTTTATTCGAAATGGCTACAATCACAAAAACCCAGTCAATCTTCCCTTTGGCCACAGGATCAGTCAACTTTACTTCTGTTCCTGTGTTGGATCTTAACCTTGCCAACTCGCCAGCTACCAAGCCTCAGTTTCTCCTACAACTTCGAGAGGCTCTGGTTGTTGTTGGCTTCTTCTATCTCAAGAACCCGTCCGTTCCGGAAGATGTGCGCGATGACTTTGTTGACAAGTCTATCCAGCTCTGCAATCTCCCTCTGGAGAAGAAGATGGAGATTGATATGATCAACAGCAAGCATTTTCTGGGCTACTCCCGAATGGGGCTGGAGAGAACTGCGGCAAAAATTGACTACAGAGAAATGTTTGACTTTCTCACCCCGATGCCACCCCCAAAGCCAGAAGACCCTGTATGGATGAATGTCCAAGGGCCAAATCAGGTACGTTAATCGTAAGGACAGTCTTGCAAAGAAATTTGGCTGATGGGTTACCCTCAAGTGGCCGGATGAAAATGCAGTTCCAGGATTCCGCAAAGCGTTGGAGGCATACCTCACGTCCATCAGCAATCTTGGAAACATCATGAAGAGTCTTGTAGCAGAAGCGCTAGAGCTTGAGCCTGATGCTTTAGACAAGTTCTTCCATGACCCGCCACGGAACAAAGTATCCTTGCTCAAATATCCTCCGCCGCCGCAGCCGGCATCCACAGGTTCTCAAAGTCGTATCCATCAACTTCACAGCGAGAGCGAAGCGGGTGAAACCAAGTTCCAAGGAGTGGGTTCACACAAAGACGGTGGTTTCTTGACCTACCTACTTCAGGCTACACCACATGCCGGGCTGGAGGCACAGAACAAAACTGGCGACTGGATCCCAATCCCGCCCATGGAGAATACCCTCGTCATCAATGTTGGACGATCGCTCGAGTCCATAACGGGTGGAGTTTGCACTGCAACGACACACCGCGTTAGCCTCCGCCCACAGGACTTTGTCGACCAATACGGCCGATCTCGTGGACCACGATTTTCGTACCCAGTTTTCCAGACGCTCAAATTGGATGTAATGCATGAGGAGCTGTGCTCGCTGAAGCTTCCCGAGCATATCCGGAACTTAGTGCAGGACGAGAAGGTCAAGTCGGATGCTGAGGCATTCTTTGCCAAGTATCATCTGATGAGCCCTGGACAGGGGATTTTCACGGCACGGCTGACGAGTCATCCGGATGTAGGGCGGAAGTGGTATCCAGAGCTATTGGAGGAGGCTTTGAAGGGGCAGAAGGAGTTTCAGTCTTAGCCACGTAGATCTCTTAGAGTGAGCATTGGAACTTTTGTTACCCTATTTCTGATATCAGTAAACCTTGGACCTTGATAGGGTGAAATGTTAGACGATTCCCTCAAAAACTCACTAGTTCTCGCAAGGGCTGGTATCATCACATCACGAATTGGGGTATCACTACGGGCCGTTCCGTACCTCCACACCTTGGCTCGATCCATAGAGGCGCATCTAAGACGGCCAAATAGTTGGGATGTTACGCGGTCGAGTTCTTGCAATAGCATTCAAATTTGTTGAGAAGTTGACAAGTATCAGCTTGAAAGACAGTGCAGCCGGTATGCAAGGGTCTAAGCATGATGCCGCTACCTATCCTCTTGAGAAGCCAATCATCCTTGCACGTGAAGCGATGTTGTGATATTTTGTCACAGTCAATTACATCATATGGCCGTCATTGACTTGAAGCTGCTTATCCGCATCATTTCGGCGGGTGCAAAACGGTAAAGCACTCCGAGACATGCCTGTGTGGCTTGCGTCTGCCGGCGCAGGCCCTTGTACGGTGAGACATCCGGAGGAAATCTCGCAATGTGTCCAAATTGAGGCGATGAAATGATAGGTCATGTGCTTCAACGCAACATTCTATCAGAAGCTTTGGTATACAAACTACCGGCAAATGCCAGAGAAGAATCAGGGATCAAGGTAAGATACGGTCCATATGCAAACCTGCAAGGGTGTCTACATTAGTTCCTTCTACGCCGTTGGCCATTATCACTTGAGAAAGAGGTTTCATTGGAGATATATGGAAATGCGGAAACTCTAGCCTCTGATTTGAATTACAAAAAGGGGCTGGAAGGTAGGCCGCAGGCTATTGTAACACACGGTGCAGTAAGACACAACTAGGGAGACGGAGCGCAGTGGAACATGGACAAAGTTCGAGGGCAATAGGAAATGAATTCGTCATTATTAAATCGATGTAAGGGACCCCATTGCGCGATATCAACTACACGCGGCTACTCGTCATGGTTAGACTTTTATGCACATAAGCGAAGACATGCAAGCTTCCACCCAGCCTTGTTTCACCTTTGGGCCAAGAATTGTCTGCTTTTTTCACAAACATCTCGGGCTCATGCAATTCTTTTTGAAACAAGTAGTTTAGGACACGGCAACTGCAAAGTTGAGACCTCTCGATGTCTTATGCCGCATACACGAGGGGGAAAAACAAGTCAGGAATAGCCGGTGTCACATTTTAACACCAAATGCATGTGTTGGTCAAAGCAGCCGGTACGTTGAACAGCATGGGAAGGTCTCAGTTGGTCCTGGGTAATTGCAGACAGTCTCTCAACCGTTGTAGCTATCGAGCAGAGGTACAAGGACCATCCTCGAGACATTGTCATTTTGTTCTGCGAGTGCGCTACGTTGTAAATCTGAGGAAATAGCCAACGGAACTTCCTAGCTCTGATCCTACAATCTTGAAATTGTGCAGTATCAACACTTGCAGTCATGCCAACCGCTCACTCCTACAAGCTCCCCAATGAGCCCATCTTTCGACGATTGATAGAGAATGGCAAGTCAATCACGAATGTCATCGTGAATGATCCGACCTGTGGTGTGCTTGCAGATTATTCCAAGTTGCTAAGAGACATTGTCACTTTGCGCGAGCAACTCTACGAAGCGCTACCAGACGAGTTGTTTGACGAGCAAGGATTCCTTCGCGTATCCTCACCATATGTGCTTATCGCATCACCGGGCAACTATGAGTTTATCGTTGCTACGTTTGCGGTACTTGCTCTTGGAGGGGCCATAGTTCCAATAGGTACGCAACGTCTCGACAATTGCTTGCAGTCGGAGCAGAAGCATGACTAACAAATACTGAAGCACCTGGAGTGTTACCTGAAGAGGCCATGCACTTTCTACAAGACTCGCAATCTTCCGTGCTGCTAACGAGTAGACCGTGCTGGGACCGCGGCGTCGCAGTTCAAGACCATGCCAAAACTCAAGGTTACAGCCTGAATGTTGTCCCAGTCTCGTCAAAGACATGGTCAGCCCCAGACACAACAACGGTCGAAATCGATCAACACATGACCATTGATGCCTCTCGTCCGAGCCTTGTCCTCTACACGTCTGGAACGACTGGACTCCCTAAAGGAGTATTGCAGCTAAGACCATACTTTGCCCATGGATATGGAACGTCGTCTGCCGATCTTTTCTTGACGCATCGCCCTGTTCACTGGATCGGTGGACTACGATCCATCATCAACCTGGTTGTCAGTGGCACACGACAGGAAATGATTGAATCTAGCGAGATAGCCATCTGGGAACGATTGCGAGAGGGAGGTGTGACCATGCTGTGCTGTGTCATTCCAATGTGGTGCCGTTTGCAACAACATTATTACAACGTGTTATCGCATCTCCCTCAGGCTGAGCTCGATGAGTATCTCCAAGGCGCAAGGGCTCTGCGCGTCGCCAGAGTCGGCGGAGCCGCTCCCATGCCCTCATTACTGAGATTCTGGCGAGACACTATCGGCATTCCTTTAGAGGTCACGTACGGATGCACGGAGACAGGAGGGCCGGGCATGATGACCGATAGTTCTTGTGACAGAGGACTTGAGGTAGGTCATTTAACCATCGATATTGAGGTGTTTTGGGGATTGTTACTGACCTCTTTCTAGTTAAGCCTCGGCAAGCCGGAACCAGGTGTTGACGTGAAGTTGTCCAAGGGAGAGGAAGGCGAGATTCTCATCCGGAGCTCGTTCTTATTTTCCGGGTCTGTCACGCATATTGCTAAATGGGAGCCTGTAGCTGACATCTGATTCTAGGTATCTCGGCGCCGAAACCAAGACTAAAGAGAGCTTGACACCAGACGGGTTCTTCAAGACGGGCGATTACGGCCGACTAGTTGGTGATGAATATGTCATGGAGGGCCGTGTATCAACTGATTGTAAGTGACGTTAAGCTCCGATGGCTATGAATCGCGCTGACATACAAAGTTGTTCGATTCCACGGTTTCAAGGTCTCAATCGTCGAAGTAGAGACTCGGTTATCAGAGCTCTCATTTATTGCTGACGCCTGCATCGTCTCCATCCCCGACAGAGACGCTTCCACTCGAGTCGCGGCCCTCGTCAGGTTTCGCCCTGGCTACGTTGGCAATCTAGCGACAATTCGGAATTCTCTCTCAGAGGAGCTGGCACAGTATAAGCTACCAACGGCACTCCGAGTGTTAGCTCCAGGTGAAGAGATCCCGACAACGGTGATTGGCAAAATCGTTCGACGGAAAGTTGTCCAGCAGTACTTTACATCTGGTGGTGACTATGAGGTTGCTCCGAATGTAGAGATTTGGGATATCAGTCAAAAGGCTCACAAGGTCAAAGCATGGGATTGGGATGGATTGCAGGGCTGTTAGTTGGTTGGCAGTATGAAGGTTGAAGAGTCAATAGACGCAGATCAACTATCTGCCTCGTGATGCGATGCTTTACACTAGCCACGGAAATGCTCAACAAATAACTGCGGCTTTCGTCTAAACCTTAATATTCTACTCCAATAGGTACTTTGCGGTTGTGAATGATATCACTTCTTTGGCCACGAGGGCTCAGTTCAAGATTGGGATTGTGGTCGTACAACAAGTTCAACGACACACAAGTAGGTAAAAAGTCAGGAAAATTAATTACTCCATCAAATTCTCTCCACTGGGCCGGAGCATTAGCTGCGTCAAATGATGAATCACCAAATCATGCCTGTCTTAAAAGCCTCTTGTATCACACTATTATCTGCGAGATTTGCTGGCGGGGTCTGTCTCAGCCTGTAAATAAGATTGAGACATGGTGACATCCACGAGGAAAGATTCATCACATTTTATCCAGGGACTGTGAGCCAGATCTACACCGCTACTCTTGGGTGAAACAACAATTGGCGTTGTGAAACATTGTACAGACAAACGTTGAATGGTGTGTGTCCCTCTTGAGTGCATATTCAAATATGCCACATTTGAAGGCTTGCTCGCTTATCTGCATCTATGGCAAGGCTCAGAAAACGTAATCTCGCCATCGACGGCCGATGAGTATGCAGGGTAGGCAGGAAGAAGGAAATCGAGACACTAATGTTCAAAAGTATCTATGGGACTCATTAGAATAGGTACTTAGAACAGCATGTATGAAATCTGAGATCGGATGGTGAATCTGTTCAAATTATAACAAGTTTAATCGATTATTAGGAATTAACACTTTGACGCAAGATAAGATAGATAAGTTGATTAGTTCCCGCAAGACAACACACCTAAAAAAGAAAAACGTGCCTATCGTGGACAATCTTCATCGATTTACATCCCTCTACTTTCAATGACAATGGCAAACTTTACAGCACACGGTCTACATCCCAATCCACCCGGCCGTATAGATTTCCGTTCAGAAGACGAGATTATCGATACACTCAAGACGTTTGTTCCCATCACATCTGAACGCAATCTATGGATGTTTTGGGACAAAGGCATCGATTCAATGCCCCCATGGATTCGGCGCAGTGTCATCAATTGCGTTCGTCGAGAGGGCAAACGATGGAATGTTCGACTATTAGACAACGTACCCAAATCTCCCAACTATGTGCTGAATTATGTCGAGGAGCAAGACTTTCCAGTGGCTGCCACTCGGAAAGGCATGGTGGGGCTTGATGCCGGACAGCACATCGCCGACTTTGCAAGGCTTGCTGTCGTCTATCGAGTCAGTCTAATTGTTCTACATGACTCGAATCGTTGTACTAAATCTTGCATATAGTTCGGAGGAATCTACATCGATGCCGGGATACTCTTGTTGCGAGACTTGGACGACATCTGCTGGGCGGCTTTGAAAGATCCAGTATCACCGTACACTGTAGCATGCATGGCTCAGCAGATGGGACCTTATCCTGGCCAGGTACTCAATGGCTTCATCGCCGCCCGTAAACACGATCCATTCATTCATCAATGTATGTCCGTCTTCATCTGCGTCAGTAGATGAAATAACTACTAACGCGTGCCTCAACGGCTTAGGGCAACAAGTTTTTCTCAAAATGTGGCAGGGTAAAGACAGTTCCACTGGTCTTCATGCTCACCCGCTTGTTGCACACCTTCCTCTACTCCGGATTAATGCACCATCGATTCCTCCTGGTGCAAATTGGGCTAGCTTTACCGATTATCTTGCTCAAGTTCAGGCCTTTGAGAGGGTACGGCTCAATCGGGAGACCGGTGCGGATGGTCTGGACGGTCCAGCCTATTTCAAAAAGCACTTTTATCTCCTCGATGCTAGGGCGGAGATGTTTATCGGTCAGGCCTTTGATGGTGCAGAACGGGTGCTCGAGCTGCTGCTGCTACCTGTCAATAACGAGTTGCCGTCAAGGAAGGACCAGGATCAGTCAGATGCAAGTCTATTCGTTCATGACATGCTTGCGAAGTCATCGTGCTGCAAGTTTAGCAGTGGCACTGGTCGTCTCGGTCTGAAGAAACTGGTTTCTAAACAGTGGAGTCTTGAGGAGCATGCCAACGATGATTGCCAGCCCGGGACATGGGGTGAGTATCTACGCTGGGGTAGCGTGCATCTTCAGCAGACAAGGGGTGTGACTCTTTTCCAGTTGCCGGAAGATATCGGGAACATCACTGAGGTTGGACCCTATGAGCCGGTTCAAATGGAATAGCATCGTCAAGTATTACACATAGTTGGAAGGGCTGAAATGCAATCTCATTAAAACCACTCTTTCAAGTCTAATTCCTGTAATTCCCTCTCTCATCCTTGAGCTCGCGATATGCCTTGGGCCAAATGCCAGACTTGCCCGGAGACAAGATACCATTCGGATCCAACGAGTCCTAGGAAAACATCTTCAGCTCCAGGTTAGGTAGTAGAATCAATGTGATGCACGTACCTTGAGAGTCTCAACAAATCGTCTGTAGGCGTTGTTATTAAAGTCGTACGTATCTTGGACGATATCTGGATGCCGGTGTAAGCATTTGATCTGATCTGATCTGATAACCTTGTTCATATCTCATTGAGATAGAATCTTACCCATATAATCCAAGTGCGTCCGGTAATTCACCAGGCCATGTTCCTTTGCCACGCCTGCCAGATCGTGCCATAAAGCTGTCGCTGCTTGCACATGCTTCTCGTCAAGCCGATTGAACAAGATCATGTGAACAAGAGTAGCATGCCGAGCAAAAGCATGTCCGCCGATAAAACTATCAAAGCCGTGTTTGTTGCAAACGGCCGTGGCAGCCTTGAACCACTTGAGCGCGAGCTGTCCGTCGTATGGCAAGATTGGCGAGAAGTCCACATGCCCTCCAATTCCACCAGGTGGAGTGTTGTAATCTATGGTTGTCGCAAAGTTGATAGTGGGCACACCGGCGTTTCCTGGCTGCCACTCTGCTGGAATGGTTTCAGCGTCTATCCTTGCACCGTCCTCACCTTCCAACAACTTATACGTGAGCTTAGCGCGTGAGTTGATCTGGTTTATAGTTCTCTGTGTGATGGCCAACCGCGATAAAACAATTTCCTTGGACCCATAGAAGCTGAACCATGTCGTCCAGTATGGCAGGTTATGCTTTTCCATCAGGTCTGCTACCACACTTTCAGGCATGGCTCCTGGACCTGAGTAGAGCTGGTGTCTAGGCCCCAGCCGGCTGATTCTGCGAAATACGTTGAAGATGGAAGGGTCGTTGTTGATAATGTCCTCCAGACGCAATTTGGCCAAGATTTCCATCAGATCTGCCAGATCCTCCAACTTATCCATCTCAAGTCGGACTGTCATGGTAGCCTCAGGCTGTGGTTGCATCCAGATACCCAGCTTGGTGACAATGCCTAGGTTACTTTGAAGGAAGAGACCATCAACCTGTGGTCCGAAACTCGCCTTGCATGCAAAAGCACTTGGGGCGTTATCTGCTGCCCATTGCCCAGTCCGGATGACCTCTCCATCAGGGAGGAGAACTTCCATGCCGCAAATGTGATTCTGGTGATCGCCAAAGGCAGTGTAGCCAAAGCCACGGTCTAGTGTCTTTCGAAGAATAAATGATCAGCCCTAACAGAGTTTTTTCTACTGGGATCTCCAGTAAAGGGCTTAACGGCGACTTACATTACCCAAAACACTTCCCCAAGCAATTGCAGGCATGCTAGGCCATACTGCCATCTTGTGCGCTCGACAGTGTTCATAGAGATCAAAGAAGCTCACACCAGGCTCAACAACAGCATATGAAGCCTTCTCGTTTACTTCAAGAATACGCCCCATACGATATAGGGAGAGAACAACGGAACCTCCCACGCGTGGCGCTGGGCCACCGTAACTAAGTAAACATTAGCGAGGTCACGCATTATAGGGAGATACATTCCCACCCTAAGTTCTTCCCCTTAGAAGTTGTCCATAGTGGGAAACCTAATCTGTTAGCCAGCGCGAGTATACTCCTGACTTGATCTGTTGTCTCAGGGCTGCTAAAGTTAATCCAAAGTTTTAACACATCTAGAGACAACATACCACACAGCGGCCGAAGGCAGGTTGTTCACTTGACGTGAGAATGGATCTGAAAAATGCAACAGAGTGTCTCCTGTGTGCACATTCGTCTCACCAACGATAGACTTGAGCTCTGTAACGATGCCATTGAACTCATTCTGCGTAAATCCTAGAGGTAATACGGGATCCGGGTGAGCCAATCTGCCTTCCTTGAAGACTCGATCATGTGCCCGCTGTATGTCTGGGTCTTCATACTGCTGAGCCATGGTTTCGACAAGCTTTCTTTTGGGGCTGGTGCTCTAGGTGCACTGGACCAAACAACTAGATGGAATTCTCGACTGGTCCCTGGATTGCGCGATACCAAAGCAGGACAGGACATATGAACTCGCGTACCTTCGGTCGGCTACCGTAGTATAACGCGACTTGAGGGGGAAAAGCTAGAATGATGGCTACAAGAATAATGCAACGAATGCGATGGGAATGGTATAACTCTCCATCGGGGGAATGCATTCACTTGCATGTAAAAGGATGTTTCACACACATCTTTCGATCGTAAAGGACCAAGCACCCAGGTATTCTCCGCATGCAAGGGACACATCCCGTCATCATCTCCGAAGTTGTACTACCTTGTGCGTGCATACCTTGGGAAAACCCGCGATCGCCATGTTACACCTAATCCTAAGTACAGACAACGGTTGATGAACTACGCGCTGTTGCCCAACAACAAATAATCTGGTACAGCCTGTCACGTTCCGTCTATTGGAAGATAACGATGCCACTAGCGAGTGGCTGGCAAAGGGATGGCCCTTGTGCCGATCCATGGCTTTGAGTTTCCGTGTCTCACAATCTCAACTCCAGCTCCAAATGACGTGTTCAATCCAAAACGCGCCCTTGACTAGCTGCATATACTCTCTCCTCTTTTCTCGTCATCAATTGCAAGCAAGTCGACGATTCGGGGCATTAGATCCTAGACAATCCAGACCGCTTATTGACGAGTATGAACTCGCTGCAGCAGGTCATCGGCCATAGTCGGGCGGTGCAGACAACGCTGCTTGTCTTTAATGCGGGTTGCTTGTTTCTTGTCCTTCTTTTGACCATTTCTGTTGCTGTGATCCTTGCAAAATGGGGCTTGCAGCGAAACGACTACCAGCCTCTGACTGGGCGATACTACGAAGATGCAGATGGAGCAGCGACAGTTGAATCGAGAAAGCACAATCCCAACCGCATCACAATCTCTCTGCATGCGGTTCTGGTAGCGGTAAATGCTGTCATCTCCCTCGCATCAGTCTGCATATTCTCGCCACCAAATCAGATCAGTGCCATCGAGGCGTGGCTACAATTCGCAACTGCAGTAAGACCTGTTCCACTTGCGTCAACTCACGCGAAGCTGATCAACTGCCAATGGCACCATTAGATCCTCCTCATTCTTCAAGCTGCAGCTCTCTGCGCTCCTGTCACCTCCACGACACGATATCGCCTTGGTCTGCATAGCGGAGCGAGCTGCACAGTAACTGCGGCAACCTACTGCATCCAATTATACACTCGATATCCAAAAGGCGGTCTGCAACCATGGGAGATTGCATTGAATAGCACTCAAATTGCAATCATCCTCATCGCCGCAACATGTGCGCTACTTTTGCAGAGGAGACCGGACGTCTTTCACGGCGGCAAGGTAGTAGATCGGCAGAATACGGTCTCTCTCCTTGGCTGGTTGAGTTTCTCCTGGACGATCCCTTTGCTCCGGTCTTCGAAACAACACGAGCGCCTCGAGTTTGTCCATCTTCCCGAGCTCGATCACGATACGCGAGCTGCAGGTCTCTACTCCTCGTTCACTAAGATCGCCACCGATCAGAAGACCTCTCGATTATGGGTCATCATTATTCGCTCGCATGGTTGGTCGTTGGCAATGCAGGTTATCCTGGCTCTCGCCTCGTCTCTCCTGGCCTTTGTACCTCGGCTTGCTCTTCTTGCTTTCCTGAGAGCCCTGGATACAGACGATCTGATCCCCGGAGGCCGCGGGCGGCTTTGGTTATACGTTGTACTTCTCGGCGCTTCTAGCGTTGTCTACAATGTTGTGACGACGTGGAAATTCTGGGTGTCTGTCAACATCATTTCTCTCCGTGTGTATGCACAGTTAACCAGCGCTATCTACGCCAAGTCTATGCGCCTCAGTAATAGACAAGGACATGGAGACGGCGACAGTGTTGATGAAACCTCTGGCAACATTGTCAATGCCATGGCCAACGATGCAAAGGGTATAGCAAGCTTCGTCGGCGAGTCCTACCAGCTGCTCGAGACACCAATCAGACTACTGCTCTGCCTTCTTCTTCTCCTACAACTTCTCGGTTGGCAAAGTGTACTGGCTGGTCTCGTGGTTGTAGTCCTTAGCGGCCCGGCCCAGGGTTATGTGGTCAAGCTAGCCATGTCTGCGACCTTGAAGATGCTTGAGTGCCGTGATAATAGGATGACCATCCTGTCAGAGCTCATCCACGGCATTCGACAAGTCAAATTCCTTGCCACGGAGAACAGCTGGGAGAAGCGCGTCAATGATTTAAGGGATCAGGAAGTTGGCGCTACATCACAGACAATTCTTCAAAATGTTTTCATGTCATCCTTATACCTAGCACAGCCAATCTTGCTCGCTGTGGCCATGCTGTCTATGTATTCGTTCACCCATCCTCATTTGTCTGCAGCCACAGGCTTCACATCCATTACGCTCTTAAGCATCACAGAGCAGGCCTTGGATACGCTTCCGATGCTACAAATGCGACTAGTCAATGTTTTCCTTTTCGCCAGACGTATCGAAACATATCTACAGCAGCCAGAAAGAATCCCATACATCGTGTCGTCAGACTACATCGAGTTTGATAATGCTACCATCTGTTGGCCTGGTTGCCGCCCAACCTCTAAGGTCAAGTCCAGCTCAGGCCTTCATGACGTCAACCTACGATTTCCTCATGGGAAGCTAAGTGTCGTCACCGGGCCGACTGGTGCTGGCAAGAGTCTTCTCTTGTCATGCTTGATTGGAGAAGGTGAGCTCATCGCGGGTGTTATACGTGCACCCACAGGCAAACAAGACCTTCCCCCAACTCAAAGGGCAGCTCAAAACTGGCTAGTGAAAGGCGGAATTGCCTATGTTGCACAGAGTGCTTGGATAGAAACTGGTACGGTTCGTGACAACATCCTATTCGGTTCTCCATACCTGGCAAATCGGTACCATGAGGTTCTTTACGCCTGTGCCTTATATCCTGATCTTGACATACTGTCAGACGGAGACAAAACTCAAGTAGGTGGAAATGGAGTCAATTTAAGCGGAGGCCAAAAGTCTCGGCTCTCCCTAGCTCGTGCCCTCTACTCTCGCGCGCAAACTCTCATACTAGATGACATCTTCAGTGCAGTCGACGTTCATACAGCCAAACATCTTTACGCGCATGCTCTTACAGGGCACTTAGTCGAGGGACGAACTCGTGTGCTGGCTACATACCAAGTTGAGCTATGTCGGTCCAGTGCAGATTATTTGGTGACCATCGATACGCAGGGTGGCTGTCAGGGTTCGTCTGTCACTAAATCCCAGTTGATGGATGTCATCGACTTCGAGCCTGAAAACGGCTTGAATGGTAAAGATCCTGCGGGAATCAATGCCTCTCCGGTTGCATACACGAGAAGCAAGCAGAGACAAAGCATCACCTCCCAGGTATTAAGCTGGGACGAAGGACTCAGCTGCTATGAAACTGAAACTTTGAGCCCATCGCCTACGGCAGATGGAGGACAGACTGGGTCTGTTCAATGGAAGACCGTTCGAGACTTTGCAAAATTCTCGGGCAGTATTTACCATTGGTTATCCTTGTTTGTTCTGTTCATCGCATATGGTGCGCTGAGCTTAGGCCGAGTACGTAAATGTGCCCACTGCAGATACATCGTCTAACACTTTTCAGGGTTACGCAATCAGACTTTGGACAAGCCAAAGCAGCAAGATTGATACAGCAGAGTATAGCAGGCATATGTACCTGATTCTATATGCAGCTCTTTCTGCAGCAGCAATCATTATTGGCACATTAAGAATATACATAACTCTCTCATCCACCTTGCGAGGATCCGCCGCAATCTTCAGGCAACTTCTACACAACCTCCTCTGGGCACGCCTCCGATGGTTGGATACTATTCCAGTCGGTAATCTTCTCAGTCGTTTTTCTGCAGATTGCGGTGTGGTCGACTTGCAAATCGGCAACAGCCTCAAGCAGCTTCTCTTTTTTGCTGTGGGCATTGTGACCGCCATACTTTCAGGTGCAATCGAAGCGCCTCGACTTATAATATTCGGCGCCATGCTGATTTTCGTATGCTTCTGGTGCGCCCGAGACTACGTCACAGCCGCTCGACAGCTGAAAAGACTGGAGAGCAGCGCTATAGGCCCTATGTTTGACCACTTGAGCTCGTCTGTTGCTGGAATCAGTACCATCCGTGCGTTCGGCAGGGAAGAAAGTTATATAGAGGGCTTTCTCTCGAAGATCGACGTGTACTCACGATCTTTCTGGCACTTATGGCTTCTTAACAGATGGATGGGTTTCTGGATGAACGTCGTTGGTGCTATCTTCTTTACCACCACAGCAGCGTCAATGCTCAGCATTCCTCACATTGAGGCTGCAGCAGTTGGTCTTGCCATCAGTTTCACGATGCAGTTGGGGGATTACCTTGTCAACGCAGTCCAGGCGTATACTTCCTTCGAGATGGATATGAATAGCGTCCACAGGCTATTGGAGTATGCTGATATTGAACTGGAAGAAGACAAGGGCCAGGAACCTCCTCCAACATGGCCAATGGGTTGTCGACTTGAAGTGTCCAACCTTGAAGCTAGGTACAGTCCTGATCTTCCGCCAGTCCTGCGTGGCATCAGCTTTGAAGTTGATACTCACCAAAGAGTTGGCGTAGTTGGTCGCACCGGAGCGGGAAAGTCATCTCTCTCGTTAGCTTTGATGCGTTTTCTTGACACAAAAGGCATCATAAGCATCGACGGGATTGACGCGTCTTCTATTCCGTTGCATCGCCTACGCCAAGTCATCAATCTTATTCCTCAATCACCTGTCCTCTTTTCGGGTACGGTGCGATCTAATCTGGATCCTTGGGATAAATATGGCGACTCCGATCTTATTTCAGTGTTGGACAGTGTGGGCTGGATCCGCAATGGGTCGTCAGATATCATTCGCACTTCTGAGAGCACAGAGACTGAATCAGATACGTGCGGTCAGTCAACTATTGACGCCGATACTGAGCAAGACTCATCTGCTTCGACTGTACTAAACACCTCAGAGCCCAACTCACCCACCAAGCTCCCATTCTTATCGAATCATGTCTTGCAACACCCAGTTTCAGAAGGTGGTTCAAACATGTCACTCGGCGAACGTCAGCTGCTCTGCTTAGCACGAGCAATCCTGAGCAAGCCCAATATGCTGATTCTTGATGAGAGCACCTCATCGGTGGATAAGTCCACAGATGAAAAGATCCAGCAGTCTATCCGATCCCAGTTCAGGCATAGCTCAACTCTGATAGTGATCGCCCACCGGCTACGCACAATCGTTGACTTTGATCGTATTCTTGTCCTGGATCAAGGCAAGTTGGCAGAGTTTGGAACTCCTTCTCAATTATTACAGATTGAAGGGGGTGTGTTCCGTTCACTGGTAGAAGAGGACGCTGACAGGATTGAGTTGGAAGGAATAATCCGGCAGAACAGCTAAGAGTAAGCGGAAATAATGGCTTTTCTATGTTGCGGAAATAATGCTACTCTTAGGTAAATGTACAACTTGTAAATAGCAGTCAATGTTGGGGCGTCTATGAAGTTACTCTTGTTAATGCGCTGGTTTCAAATGGACAATGACACGGCCAAGACTGCGATTGTTATTACTCGCTCATCAAGTTCGAAGGTCTGTTATTTGTGTCTGTTTTGTCCAACATGGCGACTTTAAGTTAATTCAGAGCTGATCGTGCACTCGATCAGTTCAACCCACATGGCTCGAATAACCCAGCGTGCCACAACTTCTCGCTAACAGACGCATCCAAGGGCTTCAATGATCTTGTCTGATCTAGACAGAGGCTCATTTCCCTAAGATATGCCGCAAATGTTCCGGGAGCATGATCAGCATCTTGGTATTGCGCATCATCCCACAGATCAGCGAGCCATGGTGTCGTTACACCCTTGGGCCCATGTCCCAGTTTGATCAGTGTAGTATTTTGCAACATGTCATGGACCAGGTCTCGAGCTTGGTTGAATTGTTCGCCTCTTTCGCTCTCTGAAATATCGAAACGTGACTGGAGCAGCTTCAACTGCAAAAGGCCATCCCATCCTGTTTGTCGTTGGAGATAGCACCCTTCTCTGAGAATCGGCAGTAGAAAGATTTTGTTCTCATAGAAGGCGCGCCCATCAAATCCATCATCTGTGTCAACCAAGTCGCGCAATCGCTCGGCACAAAGCATATGGGCGAGATAATCCGACATCTCCTCATCAGAACTTGGAATGGACGGCTCATTCGCCTCTGATCCAGGAGCGGAGTAACGTCTCAAGTGGCGTAGAAGAGGGTGTGCATGAGCACCCGCGCAGTTAGAAGAGTGTTCCCAGATAGTGAAGAATAGTCGATGCCAGCGATGAATAAAGGGATTGTTGCGCACCGAAGCCAAGAAGCTGTTGGTCATGATGGCCTCATCTCGGCGAAGCGGGATAGTCATGGCCGCCATTTCATATGGCGTCTCAGGATCTTGTAGGACTTCCCATATGTCATCCAAGGAGCGGATGAGTAGAGTTCCCACATCCATCCAGATGCCTCCGTAGAGATAAAGAAGAGGTAACCGTACCAGATCAGCTGAATGAGCACCCACGTAACTTCCAGTCAATCGATTGATGTTGAAAGCTTCTGGAAAATAGGAATTGTCTACGAATCGAGATATGTTGTTAGGAGAATCAGGGACAGAATCAACAACTCGAACTGTCCATGAAGGCCCAAAGCGCCTGACCCAGTTGATGACATTGCGTTGTGTCCATGGGGCCATGCTGTCGAAGCCAGTATGCCAGTATGCCCAAACATTCCTCTCACTCTCCGTTGGCGCTTCAAATTTTCGCAATAAGTGGGCGATCTCGTTATCTGATCGCGTGTCGAGCTTCTTTTTGGAGACTGGAGTGACGTTTTTGGGATTCGGAATAGACATGATGCGTGTTGCTCTTTAGAAACTTGTGTCTCGTATTGGTAAAGGTTGGTTGGTTATTCATGGATATTTGGCTACTTTGAGTGAATTTAGCTACGTTGATGACAGGTTTCGCCAATGCTAGCATCGCACTCTCGATGTATCTGCAGTTGTTATCTCAAGTAACCATAAATGAACTTACCTGCAGACACTGAGACATGTGTTCCCGTGTTGACGCAACTCCCTCAACAGAACTGAAACACGGCAAATCACATACTCCACTTACGCAGTGCTGTTTGTCTGTGTGACTCCCACCCAAGAGAGATAGCTACACTGCCTCTGATCGTTAGTTAGTGTTGCATATTGTTCTACCGATATTTATGTAACTATCCGACAAATCGCCTTCTGAGCCATGGGCTTCCCCTTCGACGCATATATGACTTTTAAGATATGCTTCCACGCGGCCAATTCGAATGCAACCGTACTTTGCTCTATTAGCATCAACCACTTATTCACAATGGGTTCTATTCCATCCACTAGTTATTCCATTCCCAATGAGACACGCAAGCTCTTCTACGATGGGATTCTTAACAATCCTTCAATGGGCGATCTTCCCGCAGACCTACAAGACCTGGGCAAGCTGGTGCATTTTGAAGGAAATCTTACACCAAGCATACCTATCAACTGGCGGTTGGCGGAAAGCATATCGTCGCTCAAGGCGCTCGAGGTGACCCTCGTAAATGCTATTCTAAAGCGGCGATACGGCGTAGAACCTGTCAAGGCCACGATCAATACGTAAGCTTCCCTCTTTCTTTCAAAGCGGCGCGGGTCTAACGTCCTCATAGCGATCACGCATCGCTATTTGTCATGTCAATCCCCCTGGCACAGATTCGTGCTCAAGATGACAGCATTCTTCCCCTCTCAGCCATGAACCCAAGTACTTGTAAGCCGTTCGGTCATGGTGAGGGGCCAACTACAGAATCATTTCACAAGATGCTTGCCACAGGCATCTACAGGACCAAAGATGGGTGCTTTTACCATATTCATGGTCGGTGAACTCCTCAACACACTACTCTTTGCTCCCAATGCATTAAATCTAACTCCATAGTAGGCAGCCTAAACTCAGACCCCACCTTGACAGCTCTAGGCTTGCCAATTGAGGGAGAGCTAGAAGACACGTATGACGCCGCGGTAGAGCGAATACAGAAAAAGGTGCTGGAGTTTGAAGCCCCGGCCCTCGATGACTTGATGAACAGGCAATATCTTCAGGCCGGAACAACAGTCATGAGCGCAAAAGAGTATCTGGCTACAGAACATGCTCAAGCAAATGCTAACACGGGTCTGTACGAACTTGTTCGTCATGAAGGCTCTTCCCAGCCTCCAGCATGGTGGCCAGAGAACGCGAGCCTTCCCTCCAGTCCCAAGCGACCACTTGCTGGTCTCAAGGTCGTTGATCTTACCCGTGTTATTGCTGGGCCTACCATAACCCGTGGGCTCGCTGAGCTCGGGGCCAGTATAATGCGAGTCACATCTCCTCACGTCGTTGACTGGCCTCGGGCCTTCCACGACCTGAACTGGGGGAAGTGGAATACCTTTTTGCACCTGAAAGATGAAAATGACAAGGAAAAGCTCAAAAAATTGATTCTGGATGCTGACGTTGTTGTGGATGGCTATCGCCCAGGTGTCATGGACCGACTCGGCTTTGGTCGGGAAGCCATCTTTGACCTGGTCAAGGGTCGAGACCGTGGTATCATTCATCTTCGCGAGAACTGCTACGGATGGCATGGCCCTTGGGCCAATCGCAGCGGATGGCAGGGAATAAGTGATGCCGTACGTCCATCTTCCTGGCTCTCAGTCCTATCGCTGACTCGACGATCCTAGTGTTGCGGTGTTGCTTTGGGGTTCGGTCAAGCAATGGGCCTGAATGAACCGGTGATTCCACCCTTTCCCAATTCTGACCACTGGTAAGTCTGGCGCTGTCCAGGTAGATTAAGTGAACCGATAAGCTGAAAGGTTACAGTACTGGTGCTATTGGCTGTTCTGGTATTCTCCACGCACTGATTCAACGAGCGGAAGCCGGCGGTAGCTATGGTGTTGACGTGAGTTTTTCCTTTGATCAAAGGAATTCTCTGGATACTAATAATCACGTTGAAGACGGCTCTCAATTACTACTCCCAATGGCTCGTCCAGTCATGCGGCACCTATCCTGGCGAGATTTGGAACGACCTTTGGAAAACGAATGGCTCGCCAGTTTTTCGGCATTGGCAGAACACGCGAAAGACTTTTCCTGAAATGGTCGAGCTTTTTCACAAGCACAGTAAGGACATCCTACTGAATCCTTTGTTCTTTGAAGAGAGACGCTCTGGGGCGGTAGGTACGACATTCATCAAGGTGAAGCCAATTGCTCAGTACGAAGACGAGGTTGTACAGCTAGGTTACAACGTCGGATGTCGAGGAAACGGGCTTGATCAGCCGTGGTGGCCTGAGGACTTGACAGTCGAGATTGTCGCGTGATCATGAGGGCTATAGAATGCTTTAGTTTTATCCAACAGGTCACGTTATAGCTGGACTCAATCTTACACTTTTGGGTGCAACCAAGTCGTGCAGTGAAGAGGCTTGCCGAACATTCACAGTATAGTTGCAACTCGTTCCTTGTGCTACTTGTACAAATACTTGTCGTGAATTAAGCAAAGGCTCTGGCTAATCAATGTGTGGATTTTGTACCTACATTTTAGGCACTGATTTTCAGTCCTGAGGTCATGCCATAAAGATCCCTAGGGTAAAACAAAGAGCGGATAAAATAATCTGCGTTCAGAATTATAGATAGATCTTGCTAGATGTATGGCTGATTTTGGACGCGTGGTTAACAAGGGGATTGTGTGAGGTCGAATCTTGGGGAGACAAAGGGCTTGAGGTCCGTAACGACTCCACGGCGGCTGACTTTAGTTCTAAAAATAACATCTTAAACTGTTTTGACTATTTTATAATCTATTTAGCAATATTTATTCTTTGTCACCATCGATAAATACTAATTTTCTACTCTTGCAAGTGTGGGATTTTAAAAAGAAGGACATCGCGTTTAAGTAGCACGCGGACAGAGATATAATAATACAAGCCTGATATCTAGACATGGACGAAACCCATTGGGCCAACAGTTGGACACAACGACTTCTCAATCGCGGCGAAATAGAACTGTGCAAAACCCAAGTTGATCATAGCCGCCACTATCAGGGCCGTAATCTCCACCGCCGCCTTCAGCACCACCTGAATGCGCAACAATTTCATCACGGTATGCACCAGTCCAAGACGCAGTAAGGCCCTTTACCGAATTGTAATGAGTGTGTACCACATCTGCAATCGGCTTCACCTGTCCTCGCCCCCGAGGGTCAACAACAGTTGGAAGACCGTGACGCGCGTTGTTATATGGCTCAAATGGGACGTCATTGTTCACATTGTACTTGAAGGCGTACTCAGCTCTGCGGATATAGTCATTAACTCATTGTGATGAACCAGGGGGTTTCCGAGAAGTGATGATACTAACCCTGCAAGGATACGGTTGTCGAGATTCGCAAATAGACCTCCTCCCTGAGCGTAAGCCTGTTGTGCTACGACGCCAAAAAGGTCCATGTTCATAAGAGAATGACCTTGGTCACGGCCTGACTCTTGGTTTTGGTCAAGAGGTTTTCCTGAGCCATCTTCCTTGTGAATAAACCAGATGCCATGCTCAATGGCGCCCATACCATCGCCATGCTTGAAGTGGTCGGAGGCTTCGTTCACCATGGTCCTGCTGTCAGACAAAACGCCAATCGCATGCATGGAAGCGATGTTGCATAGATCCCACCGTCGGACAATCAATCAGCGGACAGTACTCTGGTATTTGAGGGCGATGCTATATAAACGACGTACACTTACCTTGGCCCAGTAATCTTCGATGGGCGCGTCATTACGTTCAACCAGGAACCTGTGGTTGTGCGCATAGAATTCGCTGGAAAGGTAGTCGGCGGTTTTTTGATAACCAGCCCAACCTTCATAGTCTTGAAGGATCTTAGCCGCATTGGCAAACTGATAGCCTTGAAGGCCGGCAGCAAGATATCTATCAGCATTGCCCTAGATGGGCGGCGCTTTCTTTGACCATACATCGATAATACAAACAGCCGCGTCGGCATTGGCGGTGTCACCCGTGACTTTCCAGTAGATGACATTTACATAAGCTGCGTGGACGTCTCGAAAGAGATTGGCGATGTTCTGGCTGCACTAGTTCGTTTGTCCGCGACAGATAACGTCCGTGACATGAGGCTCCCAGTTAGCGTCGGTGCGGTTGGCTAGCTTTTGCCAGCCGGTGTAGAAGGGCTCAGCCTACGAATTGACAAAACCTTTGATACGGGTGAAGTCATCTTCAGTATGGAGCAGATCAGGGTGCTGGATCGTTTGGGCGGTGCTGAGGGCGACGCCAAGCGAGAGGGTGAAGAACGACATCATCTCTTGGGCGCTCAGAAAGGTTATAAAAAGAATGAATGCAACCTGTTGCTAGATATTACGACAATGATACTTTGATTAGGCAAAGCTTATCGACCCCTTTTGATTGAAAAGCTGTCGCCAAGGAATGCCAGTGCAGCATTGGCAAACACAAAATCGAGTCTACCTTCGCATCTCAAGACCTCGGTGAGAATTTAATAGCAAAATCATGTTTAAAATCACCAAGCACGATATCTTGTTGATCCTGTGCGGCTATGGGTAAAAGCCAGTTGAGTGCGTCGGTGTGTGTAGAAGCAGAAGGACTCAGTTGCCACTAAGTCCTGTCGGTATACTCCATACTATAGAAATTGTCAAAGGAAATAAAATGCTTGTATCCGTACTCCGTACCTGTTAAGAATTATAAGTAGCCAGCTCAGGTAGCAAATACACCACTGTACGGATACTAAGCGTGTACTCGTATAAGCCGACATGTAACCCTCAGTTAGCTAGTCTGTACTCCGTAGTTCCCCTGATTGCCTAACAGGCCTAAGTAAAGTTCGACAAGGTTAAAGGCGTTTCTTTAAATTGGGTAATTGGAGATTCAGGGACACGGTTACATTGAGCAAGTACTGTATTTGGCACTCACCTCCGTTGATCTGTGCGGCCATCCTGGTTTAGTACTGTGAAAGGCCATTAGTGGGCAGTTGCTAATTGGCCACTGTACTGTAGCATCCAAAAACTATCAAGGAAATGGTAAATCGTAATGTCCCTGTCGGTAGCACTGGCACATAATATTACCCCCTTAGCTAAATAGCGTTCGACAGATGTAACTATAGGAATAACTTGCCGAGTGATTTAGAACACATAGCTTGACTTTTGTTCTCAGCAGACTCATCACAGCATTCTTCACAAGATGCTTCCTACACTGATCACCTTGGTTGCACTGGTTGCTATTGCCTTCGCAGCTCCATCTCCCGCCACCATCAAGGCCTGCAAAGAGCTTTCCGACTCCCTCCCAAATCGTGTCTCGTTCCCATCCTCCCTTTCCTTCATTTCTGAGTCCAATGCTTATTGGTCCACTGTCCTACGTGACGAGAAGCCGGCTTGTATTGTATTCCCAGAGTCCGCTAGACATGTTTCCACAGCCGTCAAGATCCTCAATCAGTACCCCAGTGTCAAATTCACAGTCAAGAGTGGTGGCCACGACCCCAATGCCGACCATGCCACTGTTCCAGATGGTGTGCTTTTATCTATGCGCGACATGGCTGGGGCCTCATATGATAGCACAAAGAACATCGCATATATCAAGCCGGGCGGAGAGTGGAACGACGTAATATCTAGCCTCGCCAAGGAAGGTGTGACAGTTGTTGGGGGTCGACTTGGTAAGCGCAGTACCATTGTTTTCGCGATTCTTGCTCATGATATGTCAGGTATTGTTGGTATCGGGGGGTTTCTCCTGCAAGGTGGAATTTCATTTCTGAGCGCTCAGTATGGCATGGCAGTTGATGTGAGTCAACTCACCTACTGTGATGGTTATGGCTAACCAAGTAGAATATCATTGGATGGGAAATGGTAGTCCCTAACGGAACGATTGTTAATGTCAATGTCAAGGATCACGCTGATCTTGCTGTCGCATTGAAGGGGAGCGGAAGTCAATTCGGTAAATATGACACCTGGACTTTGCACGATGACTTCTAATGTTGAAAGGGATCGCAACTCAGTTCAGCGTGTTAGCCCACAAGATTGGCAAAGTCTGGGGGGGTATGCGTTTCTACACTGACGATAAGAAAGAGGAAATCTTCAAGGCTCTCCACGACTTTGTCCCTTATAGCAATGAGGACCCCAAAGCCGCCATTATTGTTACTCATGTCTTTGCTGTCAAAAGCACTGAGGTATTCATCCTCTTCTTCTTCTATGATGGCTCTTCACCGCCCAGCTCGGGGCCTTTTGCCGATCTGTTGAAGGTAGACAGTCTTATTGATCAGACATCAACACAAAGTTATGGCGAGTTGGTGAGTATCGTAACAAACTATAATTGCAGGTAACTAATGAGAATAGCTCAAATCCAACGGTTTTGGCGCATCCTTACTGAATTCGAGAATCTCATTTCGCGTGAGTTTTTTCCGTGAGCCAGCTTAGCTTTCTGGGGCCTAACCCTCCATTAGACTCTCACGATACAACATATTCCGAATAACCCAAAAATATACGCCGAAATTACCAACAAGATGGACGAGCTGCTGGCTGACTATTTGAGCAACCCTCTCCATCTGGTTTCACAGTGCTCAGTTGATTTCCAGCCGCTGCCATCGATCGTTGGCAAGCACTCTGAACACAATGGTGGTAACGCCATGGGGCTTTCAGGAAGTGACGGAGATCGCTTGATTCTCGAACTGCAGTGTGCATGGACTGATAAGAATGACGACAAGGTTCTGCCATCTATCACTCGAGATTTGACTGACTGGATCGAGACCAGGATTCCTGTTTGGCTCGATGCAAAGGGTGCTTCAGGCGAAAGCTACCTTCCTCTCTTTATGAACGATGCGATGTCAGACCAAAATGTTACTGGCAGTTATCGAGACTTCGAGAAGTTTAAAGCCTTGCAGCTGCAGAATGATCCCGTCGGAGTTCTTCGGGACAGAGTTGGTGGTTTCAAATATTGATTTCTCGAATGTAGTTTAACCTTATGCCAAGATAGTTTAGGCACCTGGTGGAGAGGTCAAGGAGGATGGTACTGGAAACTTGGACTTACTTGGCCAGAGATTCGCACTGGAATAAGTTGCCGACCACATCGTCTTGTTTGGTGGAAATTCCTCGAAAGTCACCACTAGGGCGGATCTGCGGGTGCATAGTTTATTTTCAACCGGATGTCTTTGCCAGGCAGCAAGCTCAAGCACAAGGATAAGTGCTTGTTGTATCCTGGGGGCTTCCTCGGCATCGTTTAAAAACTTGATAGATCGTGAAAGTCTCACCGATACTTGCGTATGTCGGGACACCAGGCGTGAGTCAGTCCGTAAAATCAATGGGAAAGACGGGACATCTGGAATTCAATTCTTGCATCATTAAGTGTCATTATAGGCCGCAAGGCCACGCAGCCAACAGTGTAAGGACCCTACTCTAAGTACTCGAGCTGGCACATCTTGTGGCACTGAGTCTTAATTCGTCTCAACTAGCACAGCCACAGCTATCGTACGAATCGAGCGTAGGTCGGGATGCGGATGTTTAACGAATTTGTAGCTGCTTCGACCCTGGGGCATCATCTCTAGTATTGATATTCACAATGGAGAGATAGATACAATAGACTAAGAACCAAGCTTATAGAAAGAACCTTACCATCTTGATGGTAAGATGCCATGTTCAAAGTAATTATGACTCTTGCTGCTCAGGAGCTAGCTTGTAATGTCTGCGCTTAGGTTTTTCGACAGCTATTGAGGTTGCTCGCTACAAAGCCGCATCTCCTCGAGTAGGTCGCTATAGAGCGTTATCATGGCTATCCTGGCGTATCATAATTCGCGACAGCAAGTTCAATGGCCTTGAGCAATCCTCCTGAGGGTTACGAACTTTTTTACTATACAAAGGTTCTAAAAGTCACATTGGACACTGAGAAATAACAAATTAAAGAATTTATGTGACTTGCGTTCATATGTCATGGGCACAGGAAGAAAGTATCTCTCCATTCTGATATATTTATTTCGCTGGCGTATCTAGATACTGGCTAATTCGAGTTTCTAGAACTGACCCCAACAACATAAGTTCCATCAACAGGATGGCGCCCTAGATTCCATTCATGGGAAGTCAGCTCAGGAATTCTCGCTTCAGCAACTTTTACATCGAGTACGGTGTCAATCATCGACAGTCGCTGCCTAAAACAGCGGAAGAACACCCACGCTAACAAGCTGTGTGCAACAAGAGCAAAGACCTTGTCAATTGCGTCCCTAGACATGAGGGACCTCATGTTCTCGAGAGCTAGTTATGGGTCGACCTACTAGCAACATTATTTCAGAATCCCACTAGGGATACGGAGTACTAACTAGATGGTTTATCGATGTATACATCTTAGGCAATCCAAAACCAGACACGCTCAAGCCAGTTCCTGGGTTGGACGATTGGCCAGGTGGATTCCAGACGATCAATCTCTGCCTTACCAGACCACAGATCCATTTCAGAGTACTTGACGTACTTTGACTTCTTGATGAATTTGTATCCAAAAATCAAAAGCAGAAAGATGGGAATGTTAATATAAGGGGGTAGGAAAGTCTTGGCGCTAAAGTGGCCTGGGAAGAAAGCATCAAAGCCGTTAAAGATTGCGACAATCGTACAGAAGCAGAACGAGAAGTACGCAAGGAATGGCTGCATAGGCGATTTGAATGGTAGCGTATTGCGGTCAATACCGTTGTGGCTGAGGCAGTAATAGAATCGGAGATAGGTGAAAGAGACGCTGGCCCAGATGATGAGCGCACCCACGCCGCTCAGGTTGCTAAACCAGAAGAAGACCTCTGAACCGCTGTTGCTAACGTTGAGGTAAACCAACAACCCGAAAGCCGTAGTGACCGCAACACAGAGATAGGGCACGCCGAATCTCTCCCATGTCAGCATGGCGGGTGCCTTGCCGTCAAGAGCTGCGGCATAGAGCACACGAGTCGCCGCATAGAAGAGAGAATTGCCCGAAGACCATGCCGAGGTCAGGATAACAGCGTTTATTATTGAAGGAAGAATCTTGATGCCACCGTTGCGGATCGCAATTACAAAAGGACTTGAGGCGGCGCCAGGGGCTGACTTGTTGATGGCGTTGAGAAGGCTTGGGTCTTTGGATGAGACACATAGACCGACGAGGAAAATGGAGAGAACATAGAAAATTGCAATTCTCCAAAAGACTCGACGAATAGCCTTTGGAATATTTCGGCGTGGGTTCTCTGTCTCTCCGGATGCCATGACTACCATCTCACTTCCACCGTAGGAGAAGGTTGCTGTGATGAATACTTTGATGAAGGCTAGGAATCTTCCGAGCGCACCTGATTCAAGATACTCATTCATCGGTCCAGGATGGTTCCAGTATCGGAAACCGATTGCCTCGCCGTTTGGAGCCCCGCCGACAGTAATAATGAACATCAAGATGATAAGTCCCACAATGGTCAGCAGCTTGATGGCTCCAAAGACGAACTCGGCTTCGCCATATATTCGTACAGGCAAGCAGTTGAGAAGCACCATGGAGAAGTAGAAGAGGGTAATCAAACCGACTTGAGAGACATCGTTATGCCAGTAGTTGACAATGACAGCCGAGACTGTGACCTCAATAGGAACCCCAATGGCGAATTGGTACCAGTAGTTCCAAGCGAGTGCAAAGCCAAGAGCAGGATCGACAAAACGAGCAGCAAAGATGGGAACTGGCCCAGGAATAGGCAACCACGCTGCCATCTCGCCAACGCTATTAAGGACGCAGTAGATGTTGAAGCCCGTGATGGTGTAAGCCAAAAAGGCAGAAAGGGGACCAGCAAGTGAAAGAACTTGTCCGCTGCCGACGAAAAGGCCTGTGCCGATGGCACCAGATAGGGCAAGGAATTGTACATGCCGAGACTTGAGTTTTCGGTTCAGAGTACCGACATTACGGGTCTCGTACTCTGCTTTGGTGTCGGCAGTTGGATCGTTGTTAGTTCCGGACGCTGTTGGTTCGATGGTGTGTGACTCCCTCCCCGCTTCTATATCAGGATTCTTCTTGTCGATGTCCATATTTCCTCGACGTTTAATGCTAAATGCTGCAGGGGCAGGATTTCTTGGAGGCTCGTGAAGGGGATGAGAACTGGACGGAAAGGTAAGGGCTGAGGACTTAGTCGACGATAAAGGCGCACTTATGAGCTATTAATGACAGAAATTTTAGTCCTCTTTGCCATACACCTCCAGACTATCATGGTTAGTCCTCGCCTGTATGTGCTCTTTTTGGTGCGTGAGCTGGCGATGTTAGATTCCTCTCCCCACGCTACGACAAGAAAATGAGAAGGGTTCTTGCAAGGGTTCAGCCCAATCATGATCATTACGGCTACAAGAAATATTACCGTTCTAGAGAAGCAGCCGCTGCGTGAGATTGACGATCAGAAGATGTTGATAGATCAACGTGACGTCCAAGGAAACTGCATATGCTTCTGTTAGTGTACTAACAGCCAGATTTGCGTACTGAATGACAATCAACGCGCTTGAGATGCAGCCACACGCCGCTAGATACACCCAAAGAGGCAGTTGATCGCCCTTGGCCAATGAATGGTGGTCTGGTCCGTGATAGCCGGCTTGGCAACCCATCCGAGGTCGGTGATGCACTGATTGATAAGATGACTCGGCACGGATCTCGACTCAAAGATTCTGCATCAACCTGGCTACATATGTATTCCGTAGTCATCAACCCATTTGTTCTGCGGCTGGCTCCACCGGCTCCCCGAGCCCAAGTTTGCTTGTGATTTTTATGTCTCAAACTACCCGAACGGAACTAGAGAGAGTTAACAAAGCCAAGCGTGCCAAGCAGATCCTCCCGTGTGCACCGGGGAAATGCAAACCAGAAAGATGCTCGGTATTTGGAGACATGCCCTAACAGCCAGATTTTCCGATTAAGGTAGGCGGTGTAACATGTCCCGAGCAGTCCCTCCCGTTGCCCGGTACTAGAAAAGACGAATGGATGCATGGATGAGTCCAACCCAACGCAAGTCTAGAATGGGCCGATAGAATCCTAGATGCTAGGCCTGTTGGGAATCAACATTGAATTCTGCGATGAAAGTGTTCGTAGTCGCCCTTTTTTTGCTTTTTTAGAAGTGTTTGTTTATTTAATGTTTTACTTCATGAGACCAGAACTCCGCACAAGAGCGACTCCTGATTTAGACAGTAGAGCCCAACTGCCAAGGCTATTGCTGTTATGGCTTCAGCGAGAACCTCAGCGGTCGTTATGTACTCGATTAAACTGCTAGAACATGTTTTTTTTTTTGAGCTTTGAGGCATCAAATAAGATTCTTCGCAGATTTTGTCACCCTCTATCGACTCAACGATCCTTTACCACAAGGCTTAAGCCTAGCCGTATATGGCGCTGGGCTTGGTTGTGGCGCACACCAATGAAATACTTAGCCTTGCAGATCATCACGTGATTCAAGGGATCTGTCACAGGGCCCATTTTTGCATGACTCGTGCTGAACATCCGCTCTGCCTACCCTATTGCACTATTGCACCAATGTGAAATTTTGCTCAAATTCATCAGACCATTAGATTCTCACCATTGGCTGTCATTGTAATGGAATTGGGAGAACATGATCTAGAGTTTTGTTCATTAATGCACTAGTAAAGTTGAAAAGACTGTCACAGTGGACGCTTGTTATTGATTTAGGATCTCAAAGGACTTGTGGGATAAGAAAAAGACGAGAGGGGATGAGAAAGATGTTGCACCATCTCAGTAAGTTTTCAATTCAGGAAGAAATATACAAAAACCTGTAATTATAAACAAGGCTTAGTGCTTAAACTTTAAGTCGTGGTCTCTTGAGACAATATTTAAAGGTGTTGGGTCTCGTTATGCAAATGGGCTGACAACGTCGCAAAGGGAATAATATATATATATTTATAAGAATACGTCTTTTAACCAATAAAAAGGCGCCGCGTTGGCTCAGTGGTAGAGCGTGTCACTAGTATGGTTCGCCATGATTAGTAATGACAAGGCCCAAGGTTCGATCCCTTGACGTGGCACGTATGTTGGTTGTCTGAAGCATATCTTTTTGCCTTTACCATTCCAGCAACAAAACAACAAGGAATATGCTAAAAGCAGGTTTTGTTAGCGTGCCGGGTTTTAGCCGCCCGGATTCGATTATGCAACCATTATCAACTGCACTGAGCTTAAGAGCCGGGTGGTTGTTGGTATGTTCTTATTTATGCATGCATGCACTACTGTGATACCCGTAATTCTGATTCTTTCTATCTCCTTTTGGTCTATGGGAATAAGGTCTTTATAAGCTTATTAGTCTGACTCACTATTGATTAGTGCTGTTTATCGTAGAATTAGATTGTTTTACATACAATAGTTCGATGAATCTTTTAAAACTTGCTACATGCTAAGCCTTGCTTAACGCACCATCAACAATCTCCCAGGTGTGATCTCTCACCCGTCGCATCTGTTCCTCGCTCCAGGCTGGCTTCTCCACTACCTTCCCTTTCTCATCAAGAAAAGCCCAGTATTTACCTCCCTTTACCCCAGTAGCTACTGACTCATTCATCCCCCTAACTAGGTTCTCAGCACAAGTCTCAGGTGAGACACCCATGACGGTGGTTAAAACTGCCGTTGGGGAACGGAAATACCAAGGGAGTGATTGGAAGATGTTGGTGCGGACAACACCAGGAAAGGCGTGAATGAAGTGCCGTCTCTTAGATCCTTCGAGTTTTTGCTCAGTAGCATAGGCCTGAATCATAGCGTCGGTCATTGATAAACAGTGACTCGCAGCGTTTCCCAGGCTGAAGTTGGATTTTAGGTCCAGATCTTGCCAATTGAGCCTGTCAGGGCCTCCGCGATGACTGTCCAGCACGATCATAACCTTGGCGTCGTCTGTGAGAGCTGGAGTGAGTTCTCGGATGAGCAATTGTCGTCCGTAGTAATGGAGTGCCATCTTGCGGTCAATGCCCTCGGGCGTCTCGGTTCTTCCGGCGGTTGAGAGGATACCCTGACTGAGGACGAGGGTATCGAACTGGAGATCTGAAGACTTGAGCTCATCCGTGTATTTCTTGATTGAGCGCATGGACGAAGCGTCTAGCGCCCGAAATTCAAGGTTTGGGTGTGGGAGATTCTTTGGCTCATTGCGGCCACTGATGATTACAGTCGAGGACGGCGAGGTGGCAGCAATGCGACAGGCTATCGCATAGCCGATACCGCCTGTTCCGCCGACGATTAAAGATTTCGAGGCCATGTTGTTGTGAGATGTAGATTTGAAAAGGTGTCGAAGGACATGGATCGAGAGTTTCCGGGCCTATCCCTTTATTCCATTGAGCTGGCTGGCGTCAGAAGTCCGGAGTTTGTAAGCACTGGCGCTAACTCCGGATCTTCTTGTTCCGCTCCGCAACAAAGCCACTCAGCTGACGGTGGAGTGGCAGCAGTGCGTGTTCACCATCGCTAAGAAGCGGACGTCTAAAACGAGTTTGAAACGTTTTCCCAATAGACCGGAGGACTTCCTTGTTTGTATTTACTGGTTTCAGTATTATTGGTTAAAATAAGGCATACCACTGACGAAGCCCATGGTTTAATGTACATTCTGCCTAAGCAATCAAGAAGGGTATCGAAATGCCGAGGATATGCTCATCCTCTGAAAACATCAGAGGCCACAAATTATTCGAGTGTTCTACACTAATGCCCTCGTTATGTCCTCTTCGTTATTCATCAGGCTCCTAGTCCCGTACCTGGGGCATCCGTAGGGCTTATCTTTTTGGGAGTTTTAAGCCAACCCTTCTTGTCAGCTTGAAGAATAGCCTTTAGCCAAGCATTCGCCATCTTTTCATATCCGTCGTCGTTGGGATGTTTTAAGTCACCAAGATCATCGACTTTAATGTCGATGGGAACCTCGAGAATGTGTTTTCCGGCTTTTTGTCGAGAAGCGATGAGGGAACGAACTTTTGGGTTGAATTTATTGGTGTTTGCTTGCATCTTGGCGTCGTTAGCCCAGATAACTGGTGCAAGGCAGATGGTGACATCCGAAGCGACCTTGAAGATTCCGTCGACAATGTCCGCCAAGATGTCTATCGCGATGTCGAGGTCCTTCCCTTTGTCCATGTTATTGGTGCCGGCATGGATGAGAACAACGTTAGGACTAGCTCCGATTGGTGTCTGCCAGTACCCGTTGATATCGGAGAGGAACTTTCCACTATGTCCTTCATGGTGGCCATCTATCATGTTACCGTTTTTCAAGGTGCCCACCATGTTTACCTTGACACCTTGCTCGAGGAGCTTTTGTCGAAGCGGCCCACGATAGCCGACTAGGCCTGTAGAGCCGGTTCCTTTTGTGATGGAGTCGCCAAGAGGTAACACACGGATGTTGGGGAGTGCAGTAGCTGGTGAAATTGACAATGACAGCAGTGCAGCCACCACGAAGATGGCATTTTGAAATGTAGCAAGCATAGCGAGTAAGACGTTGAGAAACCAAAGCCCTCGAAGATGGTGCCTAGATCTAGACTATCGAAGATAGGACAAAAGGTAGAAAGTGGCGTCGAATGAGAGATGCCAGCATACTAAATATCCTCGTAGACGTATTGACGCAGCTCATCTTTGACATCATCTCACTTGTCTTTACTGAGACCGAAATGCAGGTCTGTCAGCCGTCTCTCTAGGCAAGATATCGTGGTGTTGGCTGATTGGCTTCATTTAATTGTCTGCACACCACTATCAAATATATTATACGGGCAGCAAGCAGTGATGCGGCACCATGTCGGCCGAGATGACCACGCCTGCACGAGAATGACTTGAATCACCTACATGAAGGACTTAACCTTGGCTGGCTCAATTGGGGTGCTTGCAGCTAACGCGACAAGGATCATAGCTGGACATCTCACTACGCATGTCTGATGACGCAAGGATTAGTCCCGTCAAATTGATCAGGTCATGAATACGAGTCTAAGAGTAATGGATCTGAATTATGTTCGTAAAGAGAGATAACTACCTGTATTAAGGTTCAATAGCGTTGATCCACGGCTTTACCAAAGTCCAGCTGTTGCCGGCAACCGATTTCCCCTGAAGAGCTAACGGTTGAACCCTGCAACGATGTTGTGTCAAATAAGGCACGGATCTACGTTTATTTAAGCTTACCTGGTCAACCAAACCAAGCCGCTCAGCCACAACCGCTCAATTCAAGGACAACCCCGCTTGAGAACTGACGTGGATAGGGCTGTCAGGGTAAGAAGTCTCTTCACCGTCTGAAGCAATGTTTCGTCCTCATATCCATCCGTCATGAGAAGTGTTTCAAACTCAAAGGGAGATTGCGAATCTTCCACCGCGGCTGTCGCAGGAGAAGGGCCTACCGTATGACCAAGTCTCGTGGATATTTTCCCTCGGAATCTGAGCGGATGACTGCTTTGAGAGGACCTGTAAGAGCCGGGATATCTAGCTGAGCCAATGATTTAGTAACCTTAACACTGAACCTGGCTTGATTAAGCTATGCCACAAGCAGAAGATCCACAGGGTGTGGTCATTTTCTCGGGTCATACGGTAGCATCCTTGCGAGCATCCTGGTGGTGGTCACAGCTACAGCATTTCTTGGCATTGATTGCTATCCCTGCTTGCTTACCAACCTCACTCACGTCGCTAGTTATACACCGCCTCCTAGATTAGACGCATGCTCTAGACCCTTTCCACTTCAGACACAGTTGGTTCTTTTCCAGGACCCCTCACGTCCTTTAGCATCTCGTCCATCTTGCACTCGTTGTTGTAAAACTGGCGAGTAACAGCAACAGCATCGCCTTTTCGTCCGGTATCAAAAAGCACGGAGACATCTTCGATGGTCATGTTTCAGTAGGATGAGTCAGTGATGTTCCGTTTTGGCGACCGAGACTGAGGACATACCATGTTTCTGGGAAGAGGAACAAGATGAGCACAAGATACAGGGCGATGACCGCGATAGAGATGACGAAGCTATTTCATGTCAGTAATCTTGTTGACAACTTGCTGCTTGGAATGGCTTGCTACATCCACCAAACAACCTCGAGAGCCGCGGGGTTGACCCGTTGACTGAAAGCCAGCGTAACACTTTGCACACCAAGCTCAATAATTTGACATTGATTCTCAGATGTTAAAGAAGAATCTCAGTGCCGTAAGCGAACGTCAGAGGCGACCAACTGATGCAGCAGAAGGGTTTAAAGACGTATATCATCGGCACCACTGCAAGACCGCCGTCACGAGAATGGTTCTCGGCAAAGGAGCCACTGAGTCCCGTGATAATAGTGTAAGCTACACAATACCAGCTACCAGTATCTGTGATCCAGAGGATGCGGCGACCGACGCGCTCAGCACTCGTGGCTCCAGCATAAGCCTAGAAGAGAGACTAGATGGCCATGCCTCCATTGATACCAGAGATGGTACTGGGTAAAGTAATTCCAACTAGCTTCAATCCTTGGGACAGGTAGTAGGCGACAATACCGTTGCCGTCCCAGTTGAAACCTGTACTCATGACCACGAGAACAAGCGGTTGACGTATGTTACTAGGTATCTTTATGAAATCGGTATGCTTGGCATTGTTGTTCTCCTTTTCGAGCTGCAATCTCGACCAGTCTCGTCGTGTTAGTATCGTACCAAATCGTCGTCGACGTCGACGTTGGCATGTTCGTCAGCGGAGCCCTTAAGCGCTTATTCTGATCGATCGTGGTTAACAAGCCATCGGGGGCTTTCGGGTACGAAGTAGAAGGCGAGCGAGGACGTCTGATGGTGCAAAAGCTTGAAATAAGCAAAGTGCTCGCCATCGCCACTGCGTTTCTGGCCAAGATAGCGTGCCACAACCGAACCAAGCAGCTTGCTGTAGTAGGCTGTGGAGTAGGGCAATGCCGGTAACGTCGACGAAGGGTCCAGCGGCACCGATGATCACTCTTCCTCCGATTAAGGTTCCGAGGTTTTTCGCAAAAGCGTTGAGGAAAGCACCGAGAATAAGTGAGACAGAGCCAACAGCAAGGCACAATTTTTGATTCCAGGGGCCACTTATCTAAGAAGCCACAAAGGGGTTACGAATTAGCATGGGTAGAAAATGTTTGTTGATTGATACGAAAATGCGTAGACATGTTGCACCTCTTTCGAACTTATTTTTGAACCACTTCTTCATTATTAAAAGCTATCAGTTACTCTTAACTCCCGGACTCTCCAATACGCAACCTTTTCCTTGCCTCTGTATCCTTCTCGCGTTCTTGTAGAGAAGCCAAGGGGAAAATGTAGAAAAAAAGGTCTGATTGAGTTAACAAACCTTACTCGAATTATCCAATTCATCATCAGACGAACTCTCGACTTGAAAATAGAGTTGTGGATCTCGCACGCCCATCAAGAACTACGCTGCTATGTATCTACACAATCCGTCTAGTCCGATGAGCCAACGGACGACGATGCGCTATTGTACGTTTGGGGCGACTTAAAGGACTGCCAGAAGATTTATCCGAATGTCATGCCTGAATTTCCCGTTATACTAATTCTTATACGCTCTTTGAAGGCTTCGCGACAGAAAAGCTCACGCAGGCTCTCGATTAACAAATTTCCATGGACCCAGGATGCGAGTGTTAAGACCAAACTTATAAAAATGCTGGACGGGTCACTACTTGTCTCGGCGGCAATGATAAACATGATTATTCCATCAATGATACTTCGCTTACAAGTGTTTACGAGACTCTGAAGATGGCATTTCCACTAAAGCCGTCGGGTGGATTGCTGCAAGGTAACTCGAAAAGTTCAAACTATTCGAAAGTAACGGACCAGATCCTACGTCTTGCGAGGTGTTATCATGTCTAGAGAAGATCCCATAGTCATCCTTGGCGAACACTGCTCAGCGTGGCATGTTCTTCTGGCCTTACTCGATTAAAAGATCAAAAGAGTATGAGTTGGTTAGCCTGCGTGTTATTCCTAGCTGGAGCGCTATGAGATTTGCGAAAACCCAGTACTAATAGTGATATTTACTCCTCGAGAATTGTTCTGGCAAACTCTGGTGCTAGTTCCCCCCCCTTATATACGGTCAACTGTGTCTTACCATTGCTTCCTTAAGACGAGAGGGCATTGATTACGCCACCAGAGATTAACCCTCCCGCATGCTTCTCTTTGTTCAACAAGAAGCCGTGGTATTTTGATCTGGTACCGGAAGTACCAGATGGAAATTTCATCGAACTCCGAGTTGGGCGATCACTTTCACATTTCCTCAAAATGATATTCCTGAGATACGTTTCATTGATGTCTCTTCAGAAATTCATCGGGAAAAGCGCCATGGTAGAGTCTTTATTTCTCTCTACCTTGATTAGCCAGGAACTGTATCTAACCGTTTCAACTTTGCTAATATTCTGAAGGGCTGGTGCGAGAGATATTTCCAGAAAGGAGACGGTATTCCTTTCAATGAACATAGCTGTGTCGAGGTACGATTCGTAAATGATTGAACCAAGACGAGAATGGAGTAAGGTCGAGTCTTGAACAACGGGCTCTCAGCATGCAATCTATGTTTCACTATTGGTAGAGATCTCATGCAAACATCCTATGCGCCTGACTCGGTCCATTGTCAACAAACAGTCCTAAGTGACACGATTGATTATCTAAATATAAGATGGGATTGAACTGCGAGGCACAAACCTGGAAATAAGAAAGCCCCGCTTCATTCTAACTTTCTGAATAACCCAAGAGCCCACCGCCATGCCTCCTTAAGTATTTTCATCGTTCTTGCTCGTCCAGCCTCTTCTACATAGAGGCCTGCCACCAAGACCAGGAAAACTAGGTAAGAAGTTTCACCACGAACCGGGCTTGAGTTAGAGTCAAATAATTGCTAGCCTTCAGAGAAATATCCCAAGAAGCGAAGATCTAGGGCCCACCACCGTCGAAAATATCTTCCGTGACAAGATGAAAGAGTAAGATGACTTTCCTTCTCAGTCGGCGAAATCCAAACCCGCTCGTAGCCCCGTTCCAGTAAATTTGGGTGAAGAGTTAACGGTCCAGGATCGATGTTCTGTGACTTCGGAAGGGGAGATACTCTACAGCTTCATCAAAAACGTTGGTAATGGAGGAGGTAGTTTTGGCACGGTCGATGCCATCCCCTGGTACTCCGTTAATCTGCGGCTTTTAACTTATGTGGCCCCTGTAATGCCAAGAGGGGAACAGCGCTTTACAATTTACCAGGCGATAAGCACGAGCAGGCAGAAAGGTAGTTTGATGACTTTAAATCAGTGACTAATAGAATTTCCTCAACAAGCTATAATACAGTATTTCAGGGACCTGTATAGTCCTAACTCGAGATACGTCTGCTTCGACATGCATGTACGGAGTACTGCTGGTATTAGCTGGCAATGCTCCGTACGGATAATAACTAAAGTTAGCTATAATGATCTTCAAGGGGCATGGGTCGGGGAATCTTGTGTGGAGACTTGCGCACTGCTGCAACTCTAGCGGTCGTGAGCGGAATTATCAGCGCCCTTGTTAAGCTGTTGACACCTGTTGGGTTGTCTCGGCATCCCCAAGGATGATACAATTTGACTTTGAGGTACACACAGAATATTACCTTACCCATAGTATCATATCACATTGGGCGCCAAATCTGCTGCCATCATCGTGGTTGCATGGCTCTATCTTTAAGGACTAACGATAAAGCTACAGTACCATGTCTAGCTTGGCAAGGAGTCTAATTAGCACAATCACTGCTGTACTGGCGTCATTGTTGCCGGCTGCAACTACTGCAAGGGTCGCTCATCGCCTGACCAGGGGACGTTTTATTCCGCATTAGAGTACCGGTAGTAATTTTGTTCAGTCTTTTAAGCGCAAGCATATAAACATAAGTAGAGGGGCCTCCACACCCCTTATTACCTGCGTTCAGCTGCGGGCCAAGACAATCTTCCGGCATAGCTTCCGGCACACGCGCTTAACGATAAAGAAGTGAGACATTGAGACTCACTCAGTCTGGAAATTGCGCTCTTTCGCAAGATAAACCCTTATGGACTAGCCCAGTTTGGGTGAATGGTTTAGCTTGCTGTGCTAAGGAGGATCGGCGTTACGGCTTTTTGGCGCTTTTCCGGATCAACCAACAACACATGAGCAGGGAATCTTTAGTAATGCTACCCAATGGACGAAAGGATGTAACGCTGGACGGGTCCTTAGTGGTTGAAATTATCAACGCTGCAAGAAATCAATAGCGATTGTCTAAGAAAGTGAGCATTCTTGTTGTCGAAAGTGTTCATTGATTATACATATATTTGATCTTTCCACTTACCATCTGTTGTTTAAGCTCAGAAACGAGAGTAACATCTACTGTCTGTGCATTAAGCCTGTGGCGATCAGTGGGACACCTCAACACCTCGGTTGGGGGATGTGCGCCGGCCCGCCGGGCGTGGCTGAAGAAGATAGGCTCGCCCGCTGCACAATGCTTCTAGACAAAAAAACTTCCATTCGAGAATCGATGGACAGCGTTAAGGGGCAATCCCCGTTTATTGCCAGAAGCTTTCTCTAGTGGTGTCCTTGCAGTCTTGACACCCACTAACTTGAACCTTAGGTCGGAGACTAGATTGTCTAGCTCTTATTGAAGGGCCTACTACATTTTCCTCATTTTGCTCATCGATGGAAAGCCAACCTTCCTCAATTCATTCTACCTAACAAGCATCTATGGAACAACATTTGTACCTCTTTGGCATAGATCCGGATCATTGGAAACACCAACCGTACCAGCCGGAGCCCCTTAGACCCCGAGACACCGTTGTCTTGCCCCTTGCAAGGCATGGATCGTCCCTGACTCAGGACTCTTCTCGTATGCTAGTATGTCTTCCCCATAGAGCTGAACAAGTAGTGCCAACAATGCGGATCAGCACTGCTTTAGTGCATCGAACCATTGCGGGACTCTGCAACCTATGCGGTCGTTGACGGTTCTATGGCATTGCGTATCCACGGACCTGGCTGTTCGGCTGGTAGTACATGAAGACTAGATATAAGATCAAAACCTGTCCCGTTAAGTATTCCCGGCCCACACACGTCTCATCCCCCCAAGATCGTCACTCGTTATGCGTTACACCGCAGCTTTGACGCTGCCTTCACTCTTGGCTGTCACTCTTTCGACAAGTGTCACTGCTCGTCCTGATATTCCCTTCATCAGCTCTCTACTTGACCCACTTCAGCATGTCGTTCAGTCTGCCTATGCTGGTGATGGATTTAAGGTTGGCGAACTCGGCGCACTGGGTGGCATCCCAGGCGTAGATGCCACTTATGACTATGTTGTCGTAGGAGGAGGCACGGCAGGAAACACAATCGGTTACCGGCTAGCCAAGGCTGGTTACAGCGTAGCTATTGTGGAAGCCGGCGCTTTTCTCGAGGTCTCTAAGCCCATACTTGCTACAGCCCCGGGTGGTGTGACGCTCGGCAGCGGTGCTAGTCTTCTCGACTCCAGCTCTCTGCGTGACTGGAGATTCACGACTACACCACAGACGCACGCTGATAATCGAGAGATTCACTATGCTCGTGGCAAAGTCCTCGGTGGTTCGTCTCAGCTCAACTTTCTTGTCTATCATAGACCTACCAACGGTACCATGGCGAGGTGGGCTGAAGAGGTTGGCGACGATAGTTATAGGTCAGTAATGCTTCAAAACAACAACAGAATCACTACTAACCTACAACAAAGATGGGATAAGATCCTACCTCACTTCCAGAAGAGCCCAACCTTTACGCCCCCTGATAACACCAAACGTGGTCCAGACGTCATAACCGACTATGACTCTGCAGCCTTTTCTTCCGAGGGAGGCCCATTGCAGATCAGCTACGCCAACTTCGTCCCCTCTTGGGCTGCCCTCGTCGCAAAGGGTCTCAAGTCTCTGGGGCTTAAGAGCATTGATGGCCTCAACAGCGGAAGCCTGCTTGGCTATTCGTACACTACAACTACGGTCCAGCCCAAGACTGCTACTCGAAGCGCGTCTGACGACTTCATCAAGGCTGCCCGAAGTGAGAAGCTCGAGACACTCAAGGTGTACACTCACAGTCTCGCCAAGAAGGTGCTGTTCAACGAGGATAAGAAGGCAACCGGTGTTGAAGTATCATCTCTTGGTCTCGAGTATACTCTCAATGCTCGGAAGGAGGTCATCGTCAGCGGTGGAGTTTTCCAGTCGCCCCAGATCCTGATGGTCTCTGGTGTTGGCCCAAAGACGCATCTGGAGGAGTTTGATATCCCCGTCGTTGCTGATCTCCCTGGCGTTGGTCAAAATCTGTGGGACCACATCCTCTTTGGGCCATCGTTCGAAGTGCAGGGTCTTGAGGATACTCTCAGTGTGGCTGTCAATAACGCCACTGTCTTTCAGGGTGTTCTTGACACCTACATCCAGCAGCAAGCTGGTCCATTGACCTCTAACCAGGTTGAGCTCTTGGGTTGGGAGAAGGTTCCCAAGGATCATAGATCTAAGTTCTCTCCTCAAACCCTCAAGGAACTCTCTGCCTTCCCTGATGACTGGCCCGAGGTGGAGTTCATTCCTCTCAACGTCTACTCCGAGGACTGGTCGTTCCCCATTCTTCAACAGCCCACCGATGGCAAGAAGTACGCCAGTATCAACGGTGCTCTAGTTGCACCTCTGTCCCGCGGAAACATTACGCTTCGCTCAAACTCCACCTCCGATGCACCTCTCATCAACCCCAACTTCCTGGCTGAGAAGGCTGACCAAGAGGTTGCCATCGCTCTCTTCCGTCGCCTGCGGGAAGTGGCCAAGTCTACGCCCTTTAAGAAGATCGTGCTCAAGGAGGTGTACCCTGGAGCCAAGTACGAGTCTGATGAGCAGATTCTTGCTGTCATCCGTGACACTCTCATGACCGTTTGGCATGCCGCTTGCACTTGCAAAATGGGCAAGTCGGATGATAAGATGGCAGTTCTTGATTCTAAGGCACGCGTTTATGGTGTCAAGGGCCTCCGCGTTGTCGATGCTTCTTCTTTCCCTTTCCTGGTTCCTGGTCACCCTACGGGCACCATCTATGCACTGGCCGAGAAGATTGCTTATGAGATTATCTCGGAACAAAAGAGTGAGGGTGCTGGATATCAGATCGAAGTCGACGTTAACGTTGGTCTCAACTAGGCGACTAGTTAATAGTTGGACTAGCCTGCAATTTCGTTGTTACGATTATAGACTATAATTCATAATATAGACCATTTGAATGACTTAAAAATAGACACTTAATAACATTCATAATAGATGTAGGCGAGCAGGTTTATCTTTGCATTCTTAGGATTGCTACAGTTAAGCAAACTTGGTTCAAGTGCCTCTTAATCAAGAGTATCCGTAAATGTTGGCCGAGTAAAAGTAGCTGGGTTACTGATACAATAACCGTTGGTATTAGTCCGTGACTTTTCGAATGAAATTATAGGATATTGCAAGATTAAATAATTGCCTACAGTACTTGGAATGGACATTAATTTATAAGCAGTAAGATATAAAACCTGCTTGATAAGGCTATTGATGAAAGCTTGTGACTCAAGTCTTGGGTAATTGAGTAACATTGTTTGGTCTTAATTTCGATTTTACTGTAATTAAGACTGGCTTAAAACTACGTTGTATTTATTGCCTGGGCTAGTTTTGTGTGAGATACTAAGCGTATCTATACACATGATTTGAATCACGCATATTGTCAAGGTTTTGCCGTCTTTTCTCGTCTTGCCAGCCCATGATAACTTTTTCTTGCTCACTTTCCTAGCAAGCCTTTATATTGATGTCTTTAACTTTTCAGTTCTTAAGCATCTGAAGGATCGATAGCTCAGTGGTACGAGCGAGGGATTGCAGATCCCTAGGTCGCGTGTTCGATCCACGCTCGGTCCTCGACTACTTTTTGCCTATCACGACTTCTGTTCTTCGGCTGTTACCTACCTGTTTTAATCCTTTATTCGCTGAGTTCACAATCCTTCCATAGAAACTCAATGGTCTATGTTCGAGTCGATCGATTTACTGGCATATCGCTTACCAGCCGTGATGCATATGCAATGATATATTGTTAACTGTGTAGCTTCCTTCCCACGAGTTACAACAGACTCACATCTTCGGTCACTCTTTAACATCCTCGGTTTCCCATCGTTCTTCTATTTGCACTGCCTATTCTTGGTCTCGATTATCCCGTCAAACCCCAAAAGGACATTGTCTATCCGGTGCAATCTGTCTCTGGAAAGTCGTACTTCTAAGCTACATAGGCTCGGGCATGATCGAAACTTGGCATCAACAGCCGGTGGGGGGCTGGCGCAATTGGTAGCGCGTTAGATTCCAGCGATGTGTCTTCTCTGAAGCTATCGTGACTCCTAAAGGTTATCAGTTCAAGTCTGGTGTCCCTCATATTTTTTGGTTAATATCCATTTTCCCGCTGTTGACCCGTAGAGTTGGTTTGCAGGTAGGGCACGATTCGAACTTTGGAAGACTAAGCTAGCTGACAGCCACAATGACTGCTTGGTGCTGACTATAAAACCAATAGAATTCTCTTGTCAGAGTGGTGGCTGTTGTCAAATGCCGAATCTGATGGAGCCACAATATCTCAGGGCGGGAATTGGGAAGGCTTGAAGATCTGGGGGAAGAAGGCCAAGGGGTAAGTTCTTTCTTTATGAACTCAGTCGTCAAAGTGTCTTGAAATATGCCAAAAGTAATAGTAGAGTGCCGTGCCAAGTCAGGGCTTCTATGCACATGTATGGGGAACCGCCTTATATGAGGGGGATCTTGACTGAAGCCCATTTGGGTCTAAGCAATGTGCAGATCAGCCGAAAAGAAGGCTTCCTGCCAAGTGAGAATTATAAGGCAGTGGGCTGCAGTGACTGTTCGTGTTTACGAACTCTTGTTGACGACTTTTAACGTCGAGCCGCATCTCTGTAGGCAAGCATCAGCTCTTTGTCAAGGTCTATCATGTAGTCTATAACCCATTACAGATGGTGAGAAATAGTCTTTCTAGCGCTCGTTCCGTGCGTATTTGGGACATACAATCGGCTGATAAAGCACTTTGCAGTTCATTCTCTAGATGGCAACGCTTCCGACGACGGTGCCGTCTTTGGCCGCAACTCCGTTGTCGTCGTTGAGAAGAGCGGGAAAGCTGTGGGCAAAATCACCAAGGGAACAACAGTTACCGACTTGACATGGGGTGGTATGTTTTACCATTTTTAGTACCGATGTTTTGTGAATAGGGACGTTGGCAGATTCTCAGGTTAGATTAAAGGCCCTGGCGGATGTCCAGTACACACTTCACGGCCCTACTGAGCCTGTTATCTAAGGACTCCCTCGTCCTTGGTAAGGGTAGCAATATAACCGGTCTTCGCTGCTACGTATTCAATGAGATCGAACATGAGACTTCGTCGGAGACCGCTTCGAGCGCGATCAGTCACAATGAGAATGTCTTGTGCACCGTTCGACCGGAAAGGCCAACACTGAAGGTGTGACCAAGGGTGTCAGGGTTACCGATGTCCTTGTCTGGACTGCGTTTCTGAAAATTCATGGCTGTGATGAGTTCCACGGTGAATATTCAGTTTAGATAGATGTAAATGCTGTAAATTTGCAAGCTTGTAGGCCAACCGAGCGCACCACGAACTTGTTGCGAGCTTCTTGGCAAGATACTGTTCCGGCTTAAGAGGAGCCGCGAGCCATGAAGAGAAGGCAGTGGCATAACGCGAATGGCTGCTAAGGTGTATTTCAACGATTCATAGGCAACTGCGGAAGTA